>OU426980.1:90236992-90518285 GCA_911387785.2 Aelia acuminata | reverse complement strand
TTCCATAATATCAAAGATTTACGAAAAGTATAATTTTTTGATATTTTGAAATACCATCCCCCCCCCCTCTTTTTCATACTAGATACTTTTTTTTAAATGCCTTACCCTGGATAACATGATAACATTGCCTAATATCAATGATTTACGAAAAAAGTAATGTTTTGATATTTTTAAACCCCCCCCCCCTGAAATTCATACTAGATACTTTTTTTTAAAAACACCACACTGGATGAAATGAGAACATTCCTTAATATCAAATATTCCTGAGATGAATAATTTCTTGATCTTTTTAAAACCCCCCCCCCACAACGAAATTCATACTAGATACTTTTTTTAAAAAACACCACACTGATATCATTGCTTAAGATGATAACATTGCTTAAGATGATATCATTGCTTAAATTGAAATATTTTCGAAAAGTATAATTTTTCAATATTTTTAAATACCCCCCCTGAAATTCATCCTAGATACTTTTTTTTAAAAACACCACACTGGATGAAATGAGAACATTCCTTAATATCAAAGATTTCGGAAGAGTATAATTTTTCAATATTTTTAAATACCCCCCACCCTCCGAAATTCATACTAGATATTCTTTTTTTAAAAAGCACCATCCTGGATGATATGAACACATTACTTAATATCAAGGATTCCTAAAATGTATAATGTTTTAATGTTTTGAAAAACGCCCCCCTGCTCGAAATACCATACTAGATATTTTTACTTAAAAACACCACCCTGATAACATTGCTTAAGATGGTAACATTGCTTAAGATGATAACATTGCTTAAATTCAAATATTTTCGAAAAGTATAATTTTTCAATATTTTTAAATACCCCCCACCCTCCGAAATTCATACTAGATATTCTTTTTTTAAAAAGCACTATCCTGGATGACATGATCACATTCTTTATATCAAAGATTTACGAAAAGTATAATTTTTTTGATGTTTTGAAATACCATCCAAGTTTTTAAAATTTTTTTTGCCTCTGAAAAAGAGACTTTTTCGTTGGTTTGAATAGCCTTTAACTCTTTTTGTAAAAGAAACACTGGACATTTGCGGTCTAAAGCATTATGCTCACCGTTGCAGTTAATACATTTAGTGGTATTTTCGCAATTTGAATTCGAAGCATGACGAGTTTGGCCACAGTTAGCGCAAATAGATTCTTTTTTACAGTCTCTGGTCCCGTGGGAGAAACTTAGGCAATTATAACAGCGAATAGGGTTCGGAATATAAGGTTGCACGTTAACGGTCAAAAAACCTATTTTTATAGTTTCTGGTGGCTTGGGGGTAGTAAATGTTAATATATACGTGTGAGTGTATTTCTCAACGCCGTCCTTTTTAACTTTTATTCTTATGACATCACTGATAATGTCTTTAAGTTCTTCTTTAATTTCATCTAATATAGCAAACTGTAAATCAAAACATCTAATTACGCTCCTCTAATAATTCAAGTACCGGTGTGGGCTTGCCTGCACCTCGAATTGCCCCCCGAAGTTAGTAATTGTTAATAGTTTTTCCGTTTGTTTAGCATTAGATGTTTCAATCAACAAATTGCCATCTCTTAATTTCTTTATATTTTTGGTCTGGCCTATTGTATTATTAATGAATTTATTAATAAAAAAAGGTGAGACATTTTTAAAAGTGTTTTCATCTTTCCTCGTGATTACTATGTATGTGGGTAGAATTTTGACTCTATCGTTTGATAAAATTGGTATTTTGTCCGGAGGTGATTTCATTCGACCTCTTTTCCGAGGCTGCAAAATCGGGCTGGGTGGATCAGTCCCGTTCATGTTATTTTATATATGTATTTATGATAAATGAATAAAATATAAGAGAAGAGAAAAAAATAGAAAAATAAAAAGTACCTACCTTCTCTGGTACAGATAAAAAATAAAATAAATTAAGTACCCTTTTTCTCTGCTAAATCAAAGAAGTGAAATAACACAAATAGAAAAGTAAAACTAAATTAAAAAACAAAACAACAGAAAAAAACTCATTTTAAATAAAAGAAAACAGTATATAAGTAAAAGCTATGCTCTTATCTGTGTAATCCCTCGGAGCGGAGCACTTCTCTCTTCGAGAACACAAACACAACTGACTGGATCACATGATCACATTCCTTAATATCAAAGATCTACGAAAAGTATTATTCTTTAATATCTGGAAAAACGACCCCACCTCGAAATTCATAATAGATATTTTTATTTAAAAACACCATCCCGATAACATTGCTTAAGATGACAACATTGCTTAATATCAATGATTTACGAAAAATATAATTTTTTGATATTTTAAACCACCCCCCCCTCAAATTCATACTAGATGTTTTTATTAAAAATACACCACCCTAGATGACATGATAGGACATTTACGAAAAGTACAATTTTTTGATATTTTAAACCCCCCCCCCCCCGAAATTCATACTAGATATTCTTTTTTTAAAAAGCACCAAACTGGATCACATGATCACATTCCTTAATATCAAAGATCTACGAAAAGTATAATTCTTTGATATCTGGAAAAACGTCCCCCAACTCGAAATTCATAATAGATATTTTTATTTAAAAACACCATTCGAAAAGTATAATTTTTTTATATTTTTAAATACCCCCCCTGAAATTTATACTAGATACTTTTTTTTAAAAACACTACACTGGATGACATGATCATACTGTCATGTATGATAAGTAAATGTCCTATCATGTCATCTAGGGTGGTGTATTTTTGGATTAAAAATATCAAGTATGAATTTGGGAGGGGGGTATTTCAAAATATAAAAACATTATACTCTTCCGAAATCTTTGATATTAAGGAATGTTCTCATTTCATCCAGTGTGGTGTTTTTTAAAAAAAGTATCTAGGATGAATTTCAGGGGGGGTATTTAAAAATATTGAAAAATTATACTTTTCGAAAATATTTCAATTTAAGCAATGATATCATATTAAGCAATGTTTTCATCTTAAGCAATGATATCATCTTAAGCAATGATATCAGTGTGGTGTTTTTTAAAAAAAGTATCTAGTATGAATTTCGTTGTTGGGGGCGTAATTCAAAATATCTAAAAATTATACTTTTCGTAGATCTTTGATATTAAGGAATGAGATCATGTGATCCAGAATGGTGCTTTTTAAAAAAAGAATATCTAGTATGAATCTCAGGGGGGGGTGGTATTTCAAAACATCAAAAAAATTATACTTTTCGTAAATTATTGATATTAAGCAATGTTGTCATCTTAAGCAATGTTATTAGGGTGGTGTTTTTAAATAAAAAAGTCTATTATGAATTTCGTTGTGGGGGGCGTTATTGAAAATATCTAAAAATTATATTTTTCGTAAATCCATGATATTAAGGAATGTTATCATTTCATACAGGGTGGTGTTTTTTAATAAAAATATCTAGTATGAATCTCAGGGGGGGATGGTATTTCAAAACATCAAAAAAATTATACTTTTCGTAAATCTTTGATATAAAGAATGTGATCATGTGATCCAGGATGGTGCTTTTTAAAAAAAGAATATCTAGTATGAATTTCGGAGGGTGGGGGGGATTTAAAAATATTGAAAAATTATACTTTTCGAAAATATTTGAATTTAAGCAATGTTATCATCTTAAGCAATGTTACCATCTTAAGCAATGTTATCAGGGTGGTGTTTTTAAGTAAAAATATCTAGTATGGTATTTCGAGCTGGGGGGGCGTTTTTCAAAACATTAAAACATTATACATTTTAGGAATCCTTGATATCAAGCAATGTTATCATGTCATCTGGGGTGGTGTATTTTTAATAGGAATATCTAATAAGAATTTGGGGCCGGGGGGTATTTCCAAATATCAAAATATTATACTTTTCGTAAATCTTTGATATTAAGGATTGTGATCATGTGATCCAGGATGGTGCTTTTTAAAAAAAGAATATCTAGTATGAATTTCGGAGGGTGGGGGGTATTTAAAAATATTGAAAAATTATACTTTTCGAAAATATTTGAATTTAAGCAATGTTATCATCTTAAGCAATGTTACCATCTTAAGCAATGTTATCAGGGTGGTGTTTTTAAGTAAAAATATCTAGTATGGTATTTCGAGCTGGGGGGGCGTTTTTCAAAACATTAAAACATTATACATTTTAGGAATCCTTGATATCAAGCAATGTTATCATGTCATCTGGGGTGGTGTATTTTTAATAGGAATATCTAATAAGAATTTGGGGGGGGGGGGTATTTCAAAATATCAAAATATTATACTTTTCGTAAATCTTTGATATTAAGGATTGTGATCATGTGATCCAGGATGGTGCTTTTTAAAAAAAGAATATCTAGTATGAATTTCGGAGGGTGGGGGGGGTATTTAAAAATATTGAAAAATTATACTTTTCGAAAATATTTGAATTTAAGCAATGTTATCATCTTAAGCAATGTTACCATCTTAAGCAATGTTATCAGGGTGGTGTTTTTAAGTAAAAATATCTAGTATGGTATTTCGAGCTGGGGGGGCGTTTTTCAAAACATTAAAACATTATACATTTTAGGAATCCTTGATATCAAGCAATGTTATCATGTCATCTGGGGTGGTGTATTTTTAATAGGAATATCTAATAAGAATTTGGGGCGGGGGGGTATTTCAAAATATCAAAATATTATACTTTTCGTAAATCTTTGATATTAAGGATTGTGATCATGTGATCCAGGATGGTGCGTTTTAAAAAAAGAATATCTAGTATGAATTTCGGAGGGTGGGGGGGGGGGGTATTTAAAAATATTGAAAAATTATACTTTTCGAAAATATTTGAATTTAAGCAATGTTATCATCTTAAGCAATGTTACCATGTTAAGCAATGTTATCAGGGTGGTGTTTTCAAGTAAAAATATCTAGTATGGTATTTCGAGCAGGGGGGCGTTTTTGAAAACATTAAAACATTATACATTTTAGGAATCCTTGATATTAAGTAATGTGTTCATATCATCCAGGATGGTGCTTTTTAAAAAAAGAATATCTAGTATGAATTTCGGAGGGTGGGGGGTATTTAAAAATATTGAAAAATTATACTCTTCCGAAATCTTTGATATTAAGGAATGTTCTCATTTCATCCAGTATGGTGTTTTTTAAAAAAAGTATCTAGGATGAATTTCAGGGGGTGTATTTAAAAATATTGAAAAATTATACTTTTCGAAAATATTTCAATTTAAGCAATGATATCATCTTAAGCAATGTTATCATCTTAAGCAATGATATCAGTGTGGTGTTTTTTTAAAAAAGTATCTAGTATGCATTTCGTTGTGGGGGGCGTAATTCAAAATATCAAAAAATTATACTTTTCGTAGATCTTTGATATTAAGGAATGAGATCATGTGATCCAGAATGGTGCTTTTTAAAAAAAGAATATCTAGTATGAATTTCAGAGGGGGGGGGTTTAAAATATCAAAATATTGTATTTTTCGTAAATCATTGATATTAAGCAATGTTGTCATCTTAAGCAATGTTATTAGGGTGGTGTTTTTAAATAAAAAAGTCTATTATGAATTTCGAGGTGGAGGGCGTTTTTCAAGATATTAAAAAATTATATTTTTCGTAAATCCATTATATTAAGGAATGTTATCATTTCATTCAGGGTGGTGTTTTTTAATAAAAATATCTAGTATGAATCTCAGGGGGGGGATGGTATTTCAAAACATCAAAAAAATTATACTTTTCGTAAATCTTTGAAATAAAGAATGTGATCATGTCATCCAGGATGGTGCTTTTTAAAAAAAGTATCTAGTATGAATTTCAGTGGGGGGGGGGGTTTAAAAAGGTCAAGAAATTATACATCTCAGGAATCTTTGATATTAAGGAATGTTCTCATTTCATCCAGTGTGGTGTTTTTAAAAAAAGTATCTAGTATGAATTTCAGGGGGGGGGGTTTAAAAATATCAAAACATTACTTTTTTCGTAAATCATTGATATTAGGCAATGTTATCATGTTATCCAGGGTGGTGCATTTAAATAAAAGTATCTAGTATGAATCAGAGGGAGGGGGTTGGTATTTCAAAATAACAAAAAATTATACTTTTCGTAAATCTTTGATATTAAGGAATGTGATCATGTGATCCAGTATGGTGCTTTTTAAAAAAATATCTAGTATGAATTTCGGGGGGTGGGGGTTTAAAATATCAAAAAATTACACTTTTCGAAAATCATTGATATTAGGCAATGTTATCAAGTTATCCAGGGTGGTGCATTTAAATAAAAGTATCTAGTATGAATCAGAGGGGGGGCGTTTTTCAAAACATTAAAACATTATACATTTTAGGAATCCTTGATATCAAGCAATGTTATCATGTCATCTGGGGTGGTGTATTTTTAATAGGAATATCTAATAAGAATTTGGGGCCGGGGGGTATTTCCAAATATCAAAATATTATACTTTTCGTAAATCTTTGATATTAAGGATTGTGATCATGTGATCCAGGATGGTGCTTTTTAAAAAAAGAATATCTAGTATGAATTTCGGAGGGTGGGGGGTATTTAAAAATATTGAAAAATTATACTTTTCGAAAATATTTGAATTTAAGCAATGTTATCATCTTAAGCAATGTTACCATCTTAAGCAATGTTATCAGGGTGGTGTTTTTAAGTAAAAATATCTAGTATGGTATTTCGAGCTGGGGGGGCGTTTTTCAAAACATTAAAACATTATACATTTTAGGAATCCTTGATATCAAGCAATGTTATCATGTCATCTGGGGTGGTGTATTTTTAATAGGAATATCTAATAAGAATTTGGGGCGGGGGGGTATTTCAAAATATCAAAATATTATACTTTTCGTAAATCTTTGATATTAAGGATTGTGATCATGTGATCCAGGATGGTGCGTTTTAAAAAAAGAATATCTAGTATGAATTTCGGAGGGTGGGGGGGGGTATTTAAAAATATTGAAAAATTATACTTTTCGAAAATATTTGAATTTAAGCAATGTTATCATCTTAAGCAATGTTACCATCTTAAGCAATGTTATCAGGGTGGTGTTTTTAAGTAAAAATATCTAGTATGGTATTTCGAGCTGGGGGGGCGTTTTTCAAAACATTAAAACATTATACATTTTAGGAATCCTTGATATCAAGCAATGTTATCATGTCATCTGGGGTGGTGTATTTTTAATAGGAATATCTAATAAGAATTTGGGGCGGGGGGGTATTTCAAAATATCAAAATATTATACTTTTCGTAAATCTTTGATATTAAGGATTGTGATCATGTGATCCAGGATGGTGCGTTTTAAAAAAAGAATATCTAGTATGAATTTCGGAGGGTGGGGGGGGGGGGTATTTAAAAATATTGAAAAATTATACTTTTCGAAAATATTTGAATTTAAGCAATGTTATCATCTTAAGCAATGTTACCATGTTAAGCAATGTTATCAGGGTGGTGTTTTCAAGTAAAAATATCTAGTATGGTATTTCGAGCAGGGGGGCGTTTTTGAAAACATTAAAACATTATACATTTTAGGAATCCTTGATATTAAGTAATGTGTTCATATCATCCAGGATGGTGCTTTTTAAAAAAAGAATATCTAGTATGAATTTCGGAGGGTGGGGGGTATTTAAAAATATTGAAAAATTATACTCTTCCGAAATCTTTGATATTAAGGAATGTTCTCATTTCATCCAGTATGGTGTTTTTTAAAAAAAGTATCTAGGATGAATTTCAGGGGGTGTATTTAAAAATATTGAAAAATTATACTTTTCGAAAATATTTCAATTTAAGCAATGATATCATCTTAAGCAATGTTATCATCTTAAGCAATGATATCAGTGTGGTGTTTTTTTAAAAAAGTATCTAGTATGCATTTCGTTGTGGGGGGCGTAATTCAAAATATCTAAAAATTATACTTTTCGTAGATCTTTGATATTAAGGAATGAGATCATGTGATCCAGAATGGTGCTTTTTAAAAAAAGAATATCTAGTATGAATTTCAGAGGGGGGGGGGTTTAAAATATCAAAATATTGTATTTTTCGTAAATCATTGATATTAAGCAATGTTGTCATCTTAAGCAATGTTATTAGGGTGGTGTTTTTAAATAAAAAAGTCTATTATGAATTTCGAGGTGGAGGGCGTTTTTCAAGATATTAAAAAATTATATTTTTCGTAAATCCATTATATTAAGGAATGTTATCATTTCATTCAGGGTGGTGTTTTTTAATAAAAATATCTAGTATGAATCTCAGGGGGGGGATGGTATTTCAAAACATCAAAAAAATTATACTTTTCGTAAATCTTTGAAATAAAGAATGTGATCATGTCATCCAGGATGGTGCTTTTTAAAAAAAGTATCTAGTATGAATTTCAGTGGGGGGGGGGTTTAAAAAGGTCAAGAAATTATACATCTCAGGAATCTTTGATATTAAGGAATGTTCTCATTTCATCCAGTGTGGTATTTTTTAAAAAAAGTATCTAGTATGAATTTCAGGGGGGGGGGTTTAAAAATATCAAAACATTACTTTTTTCGTAAATCATTGATATTAGGCAATGTTATCATGTTATCCAGGGTGGTGCATTTAAATAAAAGTATCTAGTATGAATCAGAGGGAGGGGGTTGGTATTTCAAAATAACAAAAAATTATACTTTTCGTAAATCTTTGATATTAAGGAATGTGATCATGTGATCCAGTATGGTGCTTTTTAAAAAAATATCTAGTATGAATTTCGGGGGGTGGGGGTTTAAAATATCAAAAAATTACACTTTTCGAAAATCATTGATATTAGGCAATGTTATCAAGTTATCCAGGGTGGTGCATTTAAATAAAAGTATCTAGTATGAATCAGAGGGGGGGCGTTTTTAAAACATTAAAACATTATACATTTTAGGAATCCTTGATATCAAGCAATGTTATCATGTCATCTGGGGTGGTGTATTTTTAATAGGAATATCTAATAAGAATTTGGGGCGGGGGGGTATTTCAAAATATCAAAATATTATACTTTTCGTAAATCTTTGATATTAAGGATTGTGATCATGTGATCCAGTGTGGTGTTTTTTAAAAAAAGTACCTAGGATGAATTTCAGGGGGGGTATTTAAAAATCTTTGATATTAAGGAATGTGACCATTTCATCCAGTGTGGTGTTTTTAAAAAAAGTATCTAGTATGAATTTCAGGGGGGGGGGGTTTAAAAATATCAAAACATTACTTTTTTCGTAAATCATTGATATTAGGCAATGTTATCAAGTTATCCAGGGTGGTGCATTTAAAGAAAAGTATCTAGTATGAATCATAGGGGGGGGGGGGTTTAAAAATATCAAAACATTACTTTTTTCGTAAATCATTGATATTAGGCAATGTTATCATGTTATCCAGGGTGGTGCATTTAAATAAAAGTATCTAGTATGAATCAGAGGGGGGGAATGGTATTTCAAAATAACAAAAAATTATACTTTTCGTAAATCTTTGATATTAATGATTGTGATCATGTGATCCAGGATGGTGCTTTTTAAAAAAAGAATATCTAGTATGAATTTCGGAGGGTGGGGGGTATTTAAAAATATTGAAAAATTATACTTTTCGAAAATATTTGAATTTAAGCAATGTTATCATCTTAAGCAATGTTACCATCTTAAGCAATGTTATCAGGGCGGTGTTTTTAAGTAAAAATATCTAGTATGGCATTTCGAGCTGGGGGGGCGTTTTTCAAAACATTAAAACATTATACATTTTAGGAATCCTTGATATCAAGCAATGTTATCATGTCATCTGGGGTGGTGTATTTTTAATAGGAATATCTAATAAGAATTTGGGGCGGGGGGGGTATTTCAAAATATCAAAATATTATACTTTTCGTAAATCTTTGATATTAGGGATTGTGATCATGTGATCCAGTGTGGTGTTTTTTAAAAAAAGTACCTAGGATGAATTTCAGGGGGGGTATTTAAAAATATTGGAAAATTATACTATTTGAAAATATTTCAATTTAAGCAATGATATCATCTTAAGCAATGTTATCATCTTAAGCAATGATATCAGTGTGGTGTTTTTTAAAAAAAGTATCTAGTATGCATTTCGTTGTTGGGGGCGTAATTCAAAATATCTAAAAATTATACTTTTCGTAGATCTTTGATATTAAGGAATGAGATCATGTGATCCAGGATGGTGCTTTTTAAAAAAAGAATATCTAGTATGAATTTCGGAGGGTGGGGGGTATTTAAAAATATTGAAAAATTATACTTTTCGAAAATATTTGAATTTAAGCAATGTTATCATCTTAAGCAATGTTACCATCTTAAGCAATGTTATCAGGGTGGTGTTTTTAAGTAAAAATATCTAGTATGGTATTTCGAGCTGGGGGGGCGTTTTTCAAAACATTAAAACATTATACATTTTAGGAATCCTTGATATCAAGCAATGTTATCATGTCATCTGGGGTGGTGTATTTTTAATAGGAATATCTAATAAGAATTTGGGGCGGGGGGGTATTTCCAAATATCAAAATATTATACTTTTCGTAAATCTTTGATATTAAGGATTGTGATCATGTGATCCAGGATGGTGCTTTTTAAAAAAAGAATATCTAGTATGAATTTCGGAGGGTGGGGGGTATTTAAAAATATTGAAAAATTATACTTTTCGAAAATATTTGAATTTAAGCAATGTTATCATCTTAAGCAATGTTACCATCTTAAGCAATGTTATCAGGGTGGTGTTTTAAAGTAAAAATATCTAGTATGGTATTTCGAGCTGGGGGGGCGTTTTTCAAAACATTAAAACATTATACATTTTAGGAATCCTTGATATCAAGCAATGTTATCATGTCATCTGGGGTGGTGTATTTTTAATAGGAATATCTAATAAGAATTTGGGGTAGGGGGTATTTCAAAATATCAAAATATTATACTTTTCGTAAATCTTTGATATTAAGGATTGTGATCATGTGATCCAGGATGGTGCTTTTTAAAAAAAGAATATCTAGTATGAATTTCGGAGGGTGGGGGGGGTATTTAAAAATATTGAAAAATTATACTTTTCGAAAATATTTGAATTTAAGCAATGTTATCATCTTAAGCAATGTTACCATCTTAAGCAATGTTATCAGGGTGGTGTTTTTAAGTAAAAATATCTAGTATGGTATTTCGAGCTGGGGGGGCGTTTTTCAAAACATTAAAACATTATACATTTTAGGAATCCTTGATATCAAGCAATGTTATCATGTCATCTGGGGTGGTGTATTTTTAATAGGAATATCTAATAAGAATTTGGGGCGGGGGGGTATTTCAAAATATCAAAATATTATACTTTTCGTAAATCTTTGATATTAAGGATTGTGATCATGTGATCCAGGATGGTGCTTTTTAAAAAAAGAATATCTAGTATGAATTTCGGAGGGTGGGGGGTATTTAAAAATATTGAAAAATTATACTTTTCGAAAATATTTGAATTTAAGCAATGTTATCATCTTAAGCAATGTTACCATCTTAAGCAATGTTATCAGGGCGGTGTTTTTAAGTAAAAATATCTAGTATGGTATTTCGAGCTGGGGGGGCGTTTTTCAAAACATTAAAACATTATACATTTTAGGAATCCTTGATATCAAGCAATGTTATCATGTCATCTGGGGTGGTGTATTTTTAATAGGAATATCTAATAAGAATTTGGGGCGGGGGGGTATTTCAAAATATCAAAATATTATACTTTTCGTAAATCTTTGATATTAAGGATTGTGATCATGTGATCCAGGATGGTGCGTTTTAAAAAAAGAATATCTAGTATGAATTTCGGAGGGTGGGGGGGGGGTATTTAAAAATATTGAAAAATTATACTTTTCGAAAATATTTGAATTTAAGCAATGTTATCATCTTAAGCAATGTTACCATGTTAAGCAATGTTATCAGGGTGGTGTTTTCAAGTAAAAATATCTAGTATGGTATTTCGAGCAGGGGGGCGTTTTTGAAAACATTAAAACATTATACATTTTAGGAATCCTTGATATTAAGTAATGTGTTCATATCATCCAGGATGGTGCTTTTTAAAAAAAGAATATCTAGTATGAATTTCGGAGGGTGGGGGGTATTTAAAAATATTGAAAAATTATACTCTTCCGAAATCTTTGATATTAAGGAATGTTCTCATTTCATCCAGTATGGTGTTTTTTAAAAAAAGTATCTAGGATGAATTTCAGGGGGTGTATTTAAAAATATTGAAAAATTATACTTTTCGAAAATATTTCAATTTAAGCAATGATATCATCTTAAGCAATGTTATCATCTTAAGCAATGATATCAGTGTGGTGTTTTTTTAAAAAAGTATCTAGTATGCATTTCGTTGTGGGGGGGCGTAATTCAAAATATCTAAAAATTATACTTTTCGTAGATCTTTGATATTAAGGAATGAGATCATGTGATCCAGAATGGTGCTTTTTAAAAAAAGAATATCTAGTATGAATTTCAGAGGGGGGGGGTTTAAAATATCAAAATATTGTATTTTTCGTAAATCATTGATATTAAGCAATGTTGTCATCTTAAGCAATGTTATTAGGGTGGTGTTTTTAAATAAAAAAGTCTATTATGAATTTCGAGGTGGAGGGCGTTTTTCAAGATATTAAAAAATTATATTTTTCGTAAATCCATTATATTAAGGAATGTTATCATTTCATTCAGGGTGGTGTTTTTTAATAAAAATATCTAGTATGAATCTCAGGGGGGGGATGGTATTTCAAAACATCAAAAAAATTATACTTTTCGTAAATCTTTGAAATAAAGAATGTGATCATGTCATCCAGGATGGTGCTTTTTAAAAAAAGTATCTAGTATGAATTTCAGTGGGGGGGGGGTTTAAAAAGATCAAGAAATTATACATCTCAGGAATCTTTGATATTAAGGAATGTTCTCATTTCATCCAGTGTGGTGTTTTTAAAAAAAGTATCTTGAATATTTGAATTTAAGCAATGTTATCATCTTAAGCAATGTTACCATCTTAAGCAATGTTATCAGGGCGGTGTTTTTAAGTAAAAATATCTAGTATGGCATTTCGAGCTGGGGGGGCGTTTTTCAAAACATTAAAACATTATACATTTTAGGAATCCTTGATATCAAGCAATGTTATCATGTATCATGTATGTTATATAAAATCTTTGATATTAAGGAATGAGATCATGTGATCCAGAATGGTGCTTTTTAAAAAAAGAATATCTAGTATGAATTTCAGAGGGGGGGGGTTTAAAATATCAAAATATTGTATTTTTCGTAAATCATTGATATTAAGCAATGTTGTCATCTTAAGCAATGTTATTAGGGTGGTGTTTTTAAATAAAAAAGTCTATTATGAATTTCGAGGTGGGGGGCGTTTTTCAAGATATCAAAACATTATATTTTTCGTAAATCCATGATATTAAGGAATGTTATCATTTCATTCAGGGTGGTGTTTTTTAATAAAAATATCCAGTATGAATCTCAGGGGGGGATGGTATTTGAAAACATCAAAAAAATTATTCTTTTCGTAAATCTTTGATATAAAGAATGTGATCATGTCATCCAGGATGGTGCTTTTTAAAAAAAGTATCTAGTATGAATTTCGTTGTGGGGGGGGGGGGTTTCAAAAAGATCAAGAAATTATACATCTCAGGAATATTTGATATTAAGGAATGTTCTCATTTCATCCAGTGTGATGTTTTTAAAAAAAGTATCTAGTATGAATTTCAGGCGGGGGTTTTAAAAATATCAAAACATTACTTTTTTCGTAAATCATTGATATTAGGCAATGTTATCATGTTATCCAGGGTGGTGCATTTATAAAAAAAGTATCTAGTATGAAAAAGAGGGGGGGGGATGGTATTTCAAAATATCAAAAAATTATACTTTTCGTAAATCTTTGATATTAAGGAATGTGACCATTTCATCCAGTGTGGTGTTTTTAAAAAAAGTATCTAGTATGAATTTCAGGGGGGGGGGGTTAAAAATATCAAAACATTACTTTTTTCGTAAATCATTGATATTAGGCAATGTTATCATGTTATCCAGGGTGGTGCATTTAAATAAAAGTATCTAGTATGAATCAGGGGGGGGGGGGATGGTATTTCAAAATAACAAAAAATTATACTTTTCGTAAATCTTTGATATTAAGGAATGTGACCATTTCATCCAGTGTGGTGTTTTTAAAAAAAGTATCTAGTATGAATTTCAGGGGGGGGGGTTTAAAATATCAAAAAATTACACTTTTCGAAAATCTTTGATATTAAGCAATGATATCATCTTAAGCAATGATATCATCTTAAGCAATGTTATCATCTTAAGCAATGTTATAATGGTAGTGTTTTTAAATAAAAGTATTTAGTACGAATTTCGGGCTGGGGGGCGTTTTTCAAAACATTTTAACATTATACATTTTAGGAATCATTGATATTAAGGAATGTGTTCATGTCATCCAGGATGGTGTTTTTTCAATAAAGGTATCTAGTATGAATTTCGGGTGGAGGGGAGGGTTAAAACATTACTTTTTTCGTAAATCACTGATATTAGGCAATGTTATCATGTTATCCAGGGTGGTGTATTTAAATAAAAGTATCTAGTATGAATCATAGGGGGGGGATGGTATTTCAAAATATCAAAAAATTATACTTTTCGTAAATCTTTGATATTAAGGAATGTGATCATGTGATCCAGTATGGTGCTTTTAAAAAAAATATCTAGTATGAATTTCGGGGGGTGGGGGTTTAAAATATCAAAAAATTACACTTTTCGAAAATCTTTGATATTCAGCAATGTTGTCATCTTAAGCAATGTTATCATCTTAAGCAATGTTATAATGGTAGTGTTTTTAAATAAAAGTATTTAGTACGAATTTCGGGCTGGGGGGCGTTTTTCAAAACATTTCAACATTATACATTTTAGGAATCATTGATATTAAGGAATGTGTTCATGTCATCCAGGATGGTGTTTTTTCAATAAAGGTATCTAGTATGAATTTCGGGTGGAGGGGAGGGTATTTCAAAACATTAAAACATTATTTATTTTAGGAATCTTTGATATTAAGGAATGTGTTCATGTCATCCGGGATGGTGCTTATTAAAAAAATATCTAGTATGAATTTGGGGGGGGGGGGTTTAAAATATCAAAAAATTATTTTTTTTCGTAAATCATTGATATAAAATGTTATCATGTCATCCAGGGTGGTGTTTTTTAAAAAAAGTATCTAGTATGAATTTCGTTGTGGGGGGCGTTATTCAAAATATCTAAAAATTATACTTTTCGTAAATGTCCTATCCTGTCATCTAGGGTGGTGTATTTTTTAATAAAAATATCTAGTATGAATTTGGGGGGGGGGGGTTATTTCAAAATATAAAAACATTATACTCTTCCGGAATCTTTGATATTAAGGAATTTGATCATGGGTCAATTCTAACGGGTAATTCGAAAATATAAAAACATTATACTTTTCAGATATCTTTAATATAATGAAATTAATTCATGTTATCCAGGGCAGTGGTTTCGAAAGAAATATCTATAAATTTTGTGGGAGGGGAATACCTATTTTAAAATGAAATTACAATAAATATGTATTACCCGATGTGGTGTTTTTTTAAAATATGTCTAATATGAATTTCGCGGTGGGAGCGTTTTTCAAGATATCAAAAATTATTACTTTTCGTAGATCTTTGATATTGATGTGAGGATGTGATCATGTCATCCAGCACGGTGCTTTTTAATAAAAACATTTAGTATTAATTTATGGGGGGGAGGGGGGTTATTTCAAATTGTCAAAAAGTTATACTTTTCGAAAATCTTTGATAGTAAGGAATGTTCTCATTTCATTCAGTGTGGTGTTTTTTAAAAAAAGTATCTAGGATGAATTTCAGGGGGGGGGGGTATTTAAAAATATTAAAAAATTATACTTTTCGAAAATATTTGAATTTAAGCAATGTTATCATCTTAAGCAATGTTACCATCTTAAGCAATGTTATCAGGATGGTGTTTTTTTAATACAAATATCTAGTATGAATTTCGGGGGGGAGGAGGGTATTGCAAAATATTAAAAAATTATACATTTTAGGAATCTTTGATATTAAGGAATGTGATCATGTCATCCAGGATGGTGCTTTTAAAAAAAAAATATTTAGAATGAATTGTGGGGGGGGGGTTAAAAAAATTAAAACATTACTTTTTTCGTAAATCATTGATATTAGTCAATGTTATCATATCATCCAGGATGGTGCTTTTTAAAAAAATATCTAGTATGAATTGTGGGGGGTGGGGGTTTAAAATATCAAACAATTATACATCTCAGGAATTTTGGATATTAAGGAATGTGATCATGTCATCCAGGGTGGTGCTTTTTAAAAAAAATATCTCGTATGAATTTTGGGGAGGGGGTATTTCAAAATATAAAAAATTATACTTTTCGTAAATCTTTGATATTAAGGAATGTGATCATGTCATCTAGGGTGGTGTATTTTTAATAAAAATATCTAGTATGAATTTGGGGGGGGGGGGGTATTTCAAAATATCAAAACATTATACTCTTCCGAAATCTTTGATATTAAGCAATGTTGTCATCTTAAGCAATGTTATTAGGGTGGTGTTTTTAAATAAAAAAGTCTATTATGAATTTCGTTGTGGGGGGCGTTATTGAAAATATCTAAAAATTATACTTTTCGTAGATGTCCTATCATCGGGGGGGGGGGGGTTAAAATATTAAACATTATTATTTTTCGTAAATCTTTGACATAGGGGAATGTGATCGTGTCACTGAGGGTAGTCCTTTTTAAAAAAAAATATTTAGTATGAATTTCAGTGGGTGGGGGTTTAAAAATATCAAAAAGATATACTTTTCGTAAATCTTTGATATTAAGGAATGTGATCATGTGATCCAGTATGGTGCTTTTTAAAAAAATATCTAGTATGAATTTCGGGGGGTGTGGGTTTAAAATATCAAAAAATTACACTTTTCGAAAATCTTTGATATTAAGCAATGTTGTCATCTTAAGCAATGTTATCATCTTAAGCAATGCTATCATCTTAAGCAATGTTATAATGGTAGTGTTTTTAAATAAAAATATTTAGTACGAATTTCGGGCTGGGGGGCGTTTTTCAAAACATTAAAACATTATACTTTTCGTAAATGTTCTATCCTGTCATCTAGGGTGGTGTATTTTTTAATAAAAATATCTAGTATGAATTTGGGGGGGGGGTTATTTCAAAATATAAAAACATTAGACTCTTCCGGAATCTTTGATATTAAGGAATTTGATCATGGGTCAATTCTAACGGGTAATTCGAAAATATAAAAACATTATACTTTTCAGATATCTTTAATATAATGAAATTAATTCATGTTATCCAGGGCAGTGGTTTCGAAAGAAATATCTATAAATTTTGTGGGAGGGGAATACCTATTTTAAAATGAAATTACAATAAATATGTATTACCCGATGTGGTGTTTTTTTTAAATATGTCTAACAAGAATTCCGCGGTGGGAGCGTTTTTAAAGATATCAAAAATTATTACTTTTCGTAGATCTTTGATATTAAGGAATGTGATCATGTCATCCAGCACGGTGCTTTTTAATAAAAAATTATTTTTTTTCGTAAATCATTGATATTATAAAATGTTATCATGTCATCCAGGGTGGTGTTTTTTTAAAAAAAGTATCTAGTATGAATTTCGTTGTGGGGGGCGTTATTCAAAATATCTAAAAATTATACTTTTCGTAAAAGTCCTATCATGTCATCGAGGGTGGTGTATTCTTTGATTAAAAATATCAAGTATGAATTTGGGAGGGGGGTATTTCAAAATATAAAAACATTATACTCTTCCGAAATCATTGATATTAAGGAATGTTCTCATTTCATCCAGTGTGGTGTTTTTTAAAAAAAGTATCTAGGATAAATTTCAGGGGGGGTATTTTAAAATATTGAAAAGTTATACTTTTCGAAAATATTTCAATTTAAGCAATGATATCATCTTAAGCAATGTTATCATCTTAAGCAATGATATCAGTGTGGTGGTTTTTAAAAAAAGTATATAGTATGAATTTCGTTGTTGGGGGCGTAATTCAAAAGTTTTTCAAGATATCAAAACATTACTTTTTTCGTAAATCATTGATATTAGGCACAGTTATCATTTCATCCAAGGTGGTGTTTTTTAATAAAAATATCTAGTATAAATCTTAGGGGGAGGGGATGGTATTTCAAAATATCAACAAAATTATACTTTTCGTATATCTTTGATATAAAGAATGAAATCATGTCATCCAGGATGGTGCTTTTTAAAAAAAATATCTAGTATAAATTTCGTGGGGGGGGGGGGTTAAAATATCAAAAAATATTTTTTTTTCTGTTTTTACCTCCTTCAAGCACGCACTTCCTCCGCGGTCTTCTTAAGACGTGCGCCTCGGAAGGTAATGCAGTCCCCGGCGGCAGATCTGGCTCAGGTTCATGGTCAGGCATATCTGGCTCAGATCCATCAAGCTCAGGCTCATCTAGCTCGGGAACCTCTGACACCTCCTCCGGCTCCTGTACCTCAGGACGCAGGCTGATACGCGACCTTTCCGACAACTCCTTGTTAGGGACCTTAAAAAGTTGGTCAATGTGCCTTCTGTGGTCTCAGGCCAAGGGTGAGCTCCTTTACCACATATGACAGTTCTTCATTCTGACAGTGTTCCCTACCTGGAGCTCTCTGAAGTTGGCAGGCGTTGTCAGGTCCAAGGTCTCCCTTTTTTCGTCAAATGGAGAGGGTATGTCCAAAGCTGTGCGAAATCTTCTGCCGAACATCATCTCACCAGGCGCCACCTTCGTAGCGGTTGATGGCGTCGTATGAAATTTCAACAGTATTCTTGCAAGTTTGATTTCTCAGTCACCTTCACTTAGCTTCTTAAGACTGGACTTAACGGATTAGACTGTTCGCTCCGCTTGGCCATTAGAGCTCGGGTGAAATGGTGCTGTAAATATGCTCTTTATTCCATTTATTTTTAAAAAATCTTGTATCTCGTTAGATTTGAAAGAAGTCCCATTGTCGGATACAATATATTGAGGGAGTCCTAATGTAGCAAAGAGTTTCCTTAACTCCGAGATTACATGTTTTGAATCAGTGGTTGGAACTCGTCGAACTTCGGTCCATTTTGTTGTAGAATCTACGACGATTAAAAAATATTGTTTCTGGAAAGGCACCGCGAAGTCCATGTGAAGTCTTGTCCAAGGTTGCTCTGGTACTTCCCAGTTAAGAGTAGGAGCCCTTGGATGATTTTTTCTGATTTCTTGAGAAGAGTCGCATGAGTTAATGAGGACTTCAATTTGATTGTCAATGCCAGGCCACCAGACGTGAGTCCTGACTAAAGCTTTAGTGGCCACAATTCCCGGGTGGTTTCCATGAAGAAATTTTAACATGTCGTTTCGGAGGCTTGTGGGGACAACTCGATAACCCCAAAGCAGGCAATTTTTGTGAATTGAAAGTTCATTTCTTTTCAACCAAAAAATATGAAATTGGTCTGGTACTTTGAGGGCCAACCATTCTTAGTCCAGGCTGATACTTGTTTTAAAATGGGATCTTTGGCTGTGGCCTTCGCTATCTCAGTCGCACTAATGGGACACCTAGTTATTCCTTCAAGCATCATTACAGAAAGAGGTTCTTCTTTAATTTCATTTTTAAGTGGTTGCCTTGAAAGAAGGTCAACATTCCGATGCTGTGCAGCCGGTCGATATCGCAATTCGTAGTCATAAGAGTCTAGGATTTGACGATAGCGTTTGTGCTCCATGGAGACGACATCAGGCATCCTCTTATGTGGATTGAAAATTCCCAATTACGGCCCAATAGGTATTGATGGTAGGATTTAACGGCATGGACAAGTCCCAAAGCCCCCCGATCCAGCTGAGAATAATTTCTCTGGGTCTTGGTTAGCGTATGTGAGCAATAAGCCACTGGGTGCTCTTGGTTTTACTCATCTAGGTTAGCCATAATTCCTCCGACTCCATAAGGAGAAGCATTAGCACAAACGATAATGGGTTTTCTGTCATCGAAATGCGTTAAAATTGGAGCTTCTATTAACTTTTGTTTTAAAAGTTCAAATGATTGCTGGTGTACCTCATACCACTTCCATGACTTATTTTTGTCTAAGAGTTTATGTAAGGGTTCAGCTATTTCTGAGCGATCAGGAATAAATTTGGCATAGAAGTTTATTCCTCCCAAAAAGATTTGCAGTTCTTCCTTATTTCTTGGATGAGGTATGTTTGCAATTGCTTCTATCTTCTTCTTTAGAGGTTTGACGCCCATTTTGTCTATGCTATATCCCAAGAATTCCATTGAAGTGACACCAAAAACGGATCATAAATTATTCTAAGGTTAGAGTCTTCTAAACGTTTAAGGACTTCTATAAGTCTTTCATCATGCTCTTTTACAGATTTACCTTGAATTTTTATATTATCAAGATAGGCAAAAACACCAGGAATGCCTTGAAGGCGTGACTCAATGAATTTTTGAAAGATCCTAGGGGCCAGACTGAGCCCCTCTAATAATCTATGAACTTCAAATATTCCAATTGGAGTACTAATAGTCAATAATTTAGCAGTTTCTTCATCCACTTTGAGCTGCTTATATGCATCCCGGAGATCTATTTGTGAAAATATGATACCCCCATTAAGAGTGGGAAGGGCCTCCGCAATAGTTGAAAAGGAATATTCTGAGTCCTTAATAGCCGGACCACTAGATAAGCTGGGTACCTCTAGATAAGTACCTATGCAAACTTACTGCTGCTGAAATAAGGTGCTTCCGGAGAGTAGCGGGCCAAACTAGGAGGAGCTGTGCCAGGAATGAGAGGACAGGAGAGAAACCCCTAGTTTCTCTTTAGTCAGGAATGAGGCAAACCCTTCAAAAAAGGCAACTTAGATGGTTTGGACATCTCTGCCAGATGGATGAGGCTAAGACCTAAGAAAATATTTTGATAATGTAGCAGGAAAACTACAACAGGGAGAACCAAACCACAATAGGCTGACTACTTCTCCAGTATAGGAGAGAAGAGAGGTAAAAACTATAATGTCGTGAGGGCACTGATTCGGGTTGGGTTGGCTTGGTTTACCTGAACAGAGCCACCTCCACGCTGAAAGACACCAAGGGAGAAGAGAAAGAAGAAGGTGATTTTTATGTTCTCAATGATCACAATTTCAAAGAAATACAATTTATTAATTGCAAATACAAAATTACAAAACAGGTTAATCTAATGATAACCAGCTCGAAATCAATGAAATAACATCTGTTTAACCTTCTCCACAGAAGGGTATATAACAGTGATGATGACTTTAGACATATTATCAGCTATTACATATTTGGTTATTAGCTATTAGAATATTTGTTTGCCTACTTTTTTGAAACATTATAATTATTTTTGTGTACCTATGAAGAAGGAAAAACATAGAGGTCGAGCAAGCGGTGGAATTTTATTACTTATAAAGAAAAGTTTGAAGATTAATTTGAAGGTAATACAACAAAGAGAATATTGGCTCGCTTTTCTTCTAGAAAATAATAATTTTTCTGTTGTATTATGTCTAATTTATTGGAGACCAGGTACTGAATATGATTATTCTATTGATAATATTAAAAATAATCTATATGAGATTAAACTGCTCTATAATTCTTGTAATTTATTTTTGGGGAGGGGCCTAAACGCTAGAGTTGGAGTGATGAATACTTTAGATGACTATTGTTTTTACGGTTTTCCTCTCAGGGGAACCCGGCTCTCGCAAGATCATTTAACTAATAATCGTGGTAAAGCTTTAGTAGATGTTTTGGAACAATTAGGTTTGTTTGTGCTAAATGGGCGAACGTTTTTGTATGGGCGGATTGCCCTGCTTCTTACACATACAGTAGGCAAAAAAAGTATTTGCACACCATAAAAATTTGGGTTAATTTTAAATACTAACAGAGAATAACATGTAATTAATTCTATGGTTGCTTAAATTCAAAAATATAATAGAAGTTGTCTAAAAAAAATCTTATAACAATACATCAATATAATTAACAAAATTTCATGCATAAAAAGTATTTGCACGCTCATTTCTTAAAATTAATAGTTGGGTTTACGTTGAACATTGTTTACAAACAAATAAGGATTAATACTCTTCTTTAATGCCAAAGACATTGCATATGGCTAGCTATATAATTATTTTTTTCTGCAACTTTTTTGGGCACCCCTGATTAGGAGTGCTTGCAAAGTTTAGAAGTAAAATTACTTTAGATGAAATTATATTGAGCAAAGCAATTTATAATGAAATATGGTTTCATCAATATAACAGGGAGTGGAGTAAGATGTGGAACAAATTATGAGGTATAAATATTGAATCAGTGTTTAAATAAGCTGGGATCTACTGGATTTATGTAGACATGGAAAAGTTTCTTATGATGACTAGGCAATTCGTATGTGTGGGATAGAGAGTGAAAAGATTTTTAATGAGATCAGAAAGGGAGAGAACATAGAGGAAGGTATATATGTGTATATAAAGGGTGGTTAGGAGAAATTGGAACAGGAAAAAAAAATTGGGATGATTTTTGAAATCGGAAAAATAAATTAGAGCTCAGCTCTTATAGCGTAAGTCCTAGTGCAGAAAAAAATAATTATATAGCTTGCCATATGGAATGTCTTTGGCATTAAAGAAAAAGAACAAGAACTGATAATGGATGTTAAGTTGGTTGGTTCAAATTATATTGGGCCTAAAAAATACCAAAAAGAAGGACGGTGGCAAGGAAAAGATACTTTGTCCATATATAATATTTCAGGATTGAAATGTCAAAGGCAGACCGAAAGTGTAATTAATTTGGCTTGCTTATATAAGTAAGCCCTTATTTTATGGATCGAAAACTTATTCCTGACATGATTCTGGTGGAGGAATTCAGGTTTAGAGCCCAACAATTCAGTTTTTATAGAGCCCACGGCTCTAATCAAAGTAAACAGAGCTCATATTCTTTTCCTTGATGGTACAATCCACAAAGGAGCTAGACCTCCCTGATATTCGACATGACATCCTCTGAGTTGTGGTCAGCCTCTCCTTCTCAATCCTCCAGGATATCCTCCCATATTTTTTTCATCAATCAATATGTAGGAAACGTACATGATTATCATTATTATACAGGAACTAAAACCTGGTACTGTAACCTAATCAAACATTTGTGTTTCTAAATACTGCAAAAAAATGGAGGATCTACCTAAATATCCAATAAAAATATAAATAATGTTTAATGATTATAGTTGATACTTCCCCTTTTGGATGAAAAAAAAATTGGAATAATAATAATATTTAAGTAAAGGGGTTAAATAAGATAACACCATTTCACTAAGGTATTACCTTAATCTCTTTAAGATTTTGCTGTGCTCCATGTAGCAGTTTCAATGGTGCTGGCCAATTTTCATATTCACTATCATCTACAATCCCTTTGAACCTGCGGGGATTATTTTCGTTTGTCTGTTGTCTGATTTTAGCTTTAAACCACTTCTGTAGTTGGTCAATCAGACTAATAACAAAAAAAAAAAAACTGTTGGAAATAAAAGCCTAGTAAACAGTAAGATATAAGAGAGCCATTATTACAAGAAAAATATAAATCAAGTATTATTTATTATTAAATAAACTTAAACCTAAAGTCACTGATAGAAAAAAAAAGTTGAAATCCCAATCCAAAATATTTATTACAAATTTTTAATTCATTTAAGCACAAACTGGAAGAATAATTGAGGAACCAATATCAAAATGGAATGTGAAGTATCTGATCAATAACCAATAGCATTATGTATTTATTACAGGTGGTACATGTCAAAAAAAAAAAAAAAATACACAAATTTCAAGAGAAATAAAAGACAAATTGTTTTTTAAACAATAGCAGTTTTGGAAGTGCGGCTCCTGGGTGTGGCCTATTTTGACGCCATTTATTGTGGCCTGATCTCAACTGAAAAGGACCCCTTGGGTGTGAATAGCGAGTGAAATGACCGGGAGTCAAAAACTGGGTTCAACTAGAGCTAATGAATACCCTTTTCAACCGAAAAAGACGCGATGGGATTTCTATAACATTACGGTCACACAAACTCTCGAAAAAGACCACGACCAGGACCCCTGTTCTAAAGTAGCAACAATATTACTGGGCAATGAGCCACTAACGATTTAACATCTGAAAATGAAAGATAAGGTGATTTTTATTGAGTTATTAATTTACTATCTGTTAATTTAAAATAAGGTTTGCTGGTTTGCACTTAATTTTTGGTAATCAAATAGAATAGATCAATTTAAAATAGATTTTTTTAAATTCATGAATAGATACAAACGACGGATAGTAAAACCGTGGAATCGGTTCAACGTCACACTAGGGCGAGGGGGGTGTATACCTATGGCGGGAGAGGGTGTCCTTGGGCGGTTGAACAGGTTTGTATGCACAGTTTGGCAACGTCGCATGGAATGTGTGACATTTGGCAACATCGCTTTGTTTACATTTGAGCTGTAGTACATGAGCAATGTACTGCAATTATGTAAACAATTATGATGCAAATCAGCCCATTAGCTACTTAATTTACGCAGACGTGAATAATTTATACGGTTATGCAATGAACTGTTTCCTTCCATATTGCAACTTTGAATGGTATAATGAAGAATTAGATGTTTTAAAAGTTCCTGATAACTCCGAAGTTGGTTATATACTTGATGTAGACATTGATTACCCTGAATACATACACGATTTGCAATGCCAACTATCTTTATTACCTGATAAATTAAAACCGCCTGGCGTTAATACAACAGAAAAGTTACTTACTACACTCACACCAAAAACCCGTTACATTGTTCATTATGTCAATTTAAAACAAGCACTAAATCTTGGCGTTAAATTAACCAAAATTCATAGAATTTTAAAATTTAAGCAAAAAAATTGGTTGTCACCTTACATAAATTTAAATACCAAACATAGAGAGAGCTAAGTCGACCAATCCTTTTGAATCGGTTTTTTTTAAACTCATGAACTTGTAACAATAAAATTTTAAATTGTAATAATAAAATTGTAACAAATAAAAAATCATTGAACAAACTAGTTAAAAAGCCAAATTTCAAGGAGAGAATAATTTTCACTGAAAATGTAGCAGTCCAGTCAATAAACGAACTTCACCTTACATCAAATGCGGGATCGTTTTTTATTTTTTGATGTTGTTTGGGACCATTAGGTAGTAATTAATCCAAGTTTCCGTCATCCCCCCTCCTTGCTTCGTCCGTCATCTTGAAAAAACTGTCAGACATCGGCACTTTTTTCAGTTTTCTGCCTCTAGCTCATTCCCAGTTCATTTTTTTGAAGATATGTCTAAATAAGAAAACGGAGATTACTAAACTTCCAACAAATTTGATTTGGAAGTTTTTTTTTGTAGGTCCAAGCGTATCCGAGCTATGAGAAGGCGAAAAAGGTCGAAAATTGGAGATTCGGCAAATTTTTCACTTTTGCTCCACTTACCATCGCAAAAAAAGGGGGTAGACTTGATCTCAGCAAAAAGTTTATAGAATGAAAGTTGTAGAGAATTTAATTTCCTTTAAAACCATGTATTTTTAATATCATTGTATTTTCATTATATTACAACCATTTGAGCACAGCAGTGCATCTAAATAATATTTGAACCATTTTTTGTATAAATATGAATAGATGGGAGAGAACAAATTCGTAACACATTCATTTAAAAAAGTTGGTGTATATTTACAAAATATAGATTACAATACAATGCGTTTTATATGTTAATTATTTACATATTAAATAATGAACACACTAAGCACTAAAATAAAAACTTTAAAAAAGAAGGGGGGGGGTTGTTACAGTAACCGGGGACGTTTCGCAAGGGGGGTCGGGAGGGCTGACTCTTCTTCTGCAGGATCTTCGTCGAATGGTATGGAGAGGTCGTCGATGTTTTCCTCTTCCTCGTCAGCGACTATCAAGGGATGGTTGTCGCAGGACTTCCCGCCGGAGCCGAACTTGCAGAAAGTGGAGCAATGCAGACCGGCTTTTCTGCATCCATTTGCTGCGGAACAGCCGGTGACATACCTGCATGATACCGTCTTCAGCAGTGTATGAGGAGCAGCATCTCTGGTGGTTGTAGTTGGAATCAAGCCCCTGCTTCCTTTTGTCCAGCCAAAGATGATCGGGTCTTTCTTCCTGCTCCTCCAGGCCATCACTTGGTGGTATACCCTCAAGGAGTGGTATCGTGCTGCATCAGAGGTTGGGGGCAGCTTTTCTAGGTTTAAGTTTGTCGTAGTTGCAACAAATTTTGTGTTTCTTAGGTCAGAAAGTGATTGGTCGATTTCCCCACCATAGAGGACGACCAATATTTGCTCTCCTGCTTTGAAGATGTCCTCTAATGTGGCTTCTGGGTCCATAAAGACATCACCTATCTCCAACAATAATGGATTTCTCCGGAACAGGGAACAAAATTTTGTTTTTCCGAACCCATAAATGTTTGACGTTGTGTCACACCCACTGATGGCGTGGATAAGCAGCAGGTTCTCGGCGAAGTCATATATAAATGAAGAGGTTGAGTACATGACGTCAGGTGAATTGCCTCTTCCTGGTTTTTTAAAATATATGTTGTTCATCATATTTGCTGTTCCAGTGAGGATGACTAATAAATCGATGTCTTCCCCCACAATAATTACAGCGTCGTACGAAGAAGCCAACGATTTAGGAGTGGTCACAATAAGCACGTCAGCATCCTCCTCAGCTTGTTCATGACGTTGGACGCTTCATGCGTTGTTCTGAGGAGGGCAACAAATCGTTTTTTATTGCTCTCATTGGACAGAAATTTGTCTTGAGGAGTTGTGTTCACTGTGGCTTCATCAAATATTACATCTGCTCTGAGGGGTTCAGCTTGCGCCTTCTTGCTCTTTCAGCATTCTTTGTACTTATCAGAAGGTTGTCCGGGTACCCGTCGAAGATGACCATCACCTCTGTCCTATAATGCTGGTGGATGTACTTGATGTAATTGGCACAAATTGTCCCAAAAGTCGAATTTCGATTTCACACAACTTTGTGGAGCAGATGCCCACCATCGATGACAGTGAGGTGATTTGAGGGGAGCTCGAAATAAATGGGCAGGGGTGTGAACGCTGAACGCATATAAAGCAGATTTCGTACCCTTGCGCATGCCATCCTCGTTGAACAACGCCATAGGGTACGGCGCAAGCTCATAAGAGAGGTATTCCATAAGGTCGTCCTGTGTTGTTTTTGCTATGCACATTCTGTGATAGAGTGTGAGTTGGTCCACAGCAATCTTCTTCTTCCCAACTTTCAAGATGTTTCTGTCAGCTGCTAACGATATCACTTTGTTCTTCTTTTTGAAGGACACTTCACCGAAGGTTGTTCCCACTATTCTTGATAGTCCAGCTACCTATACCGATTTGCTGAGCCTTGTAGCAGTTCACCTGCTCACTTCCAACTACACCAGAGCTGATGCTCATAATTTCCGCTGCTTCAGGGAAAGGGGGGTGTTTTGTAAACAATCGAGCAGCAGTTGCACATCTTGTTCGTCCCGCGCGATCCTGCTGGGCCTCAGCTCTACATGTTGTTCTGAAGACAATCCTGACAACTTCAGTGTACTGCTCCATTTGTTCAGCTGTATCCTGAAGAGAAGTCATTCCAAGAGTCCACTTCAACAATGTACTATCCGTCATTCCCCCTTCCACTAGTCAAGCCACCTCCAACTTTCATATCTTTCATGAGTTTCTTTTCGATTGTCGTGTCAGTCCAAACGCCTGACCAAAATTTGTTTGACCTTCGGATTGTGAAATAGCCTTCTTTTGTGAATTTTTGGAACTCAGTCGGATTCATTCTGTCTTCCAAACAGGACATTTCTTGAAGATACAAATGCGCACTTTTTGCATAAAGCCATTGTCCAGCAGCATGGAAAAATGGTACCATCTTCTTGATAGTATCCAAGTGGAGTTGAAAGTTTCCCATCCTCTCGGCTTGGATGAATTGCTTGACAAGAGTCACCATGTTATAGTAATGAACCCAGAGCTGAGCTGTTGGACCTCTGCTTTGCAAATTTTGGACAGCTGTCATAAATCGCTGCTTTACAGATTTGATTTCTTCTAAGTCATCTGCTTCCAGAACCCTGGACTGGTCCACATCTTTTAGTAGCCTGTTGACTACAGTTGTTTCATCGTTGGTAAATTCAATCGGACCCCAGAATCAGTTTGGCCAATGTCTGATGTGTCAATAAATGAGCCCTCACAGCTCGAGAATAGGCATGGCCATGCATCATTTTATCAATGCTGCTTTCGGCATAGATGGTGGCAAATAGCTCGAAGATTCCACTGCCGCTCTTGATTGTGCCAATAGCTCCCAAGAATGACATGAGCAAGTGGAAGCCCCCAAGTCTTGCTATGACATCTTTCAATAGTGGATGTGTGCCATTGTTGAGAATTTCCTGTGCCTTCATATATAGTAGCTGGTCGAACGTCACAAAGCAGGTTTTTTGCTTAACACTATCGCATTCTCGGCGAGCCTTGAGCAAGGATGTATAGACAGTGTCATCGTGGGTGGGAGTGGCATTGATAAATGGCAGGTATATTATTTTAGATCGCTGAAATTCTTTTTTTGCTGTGGCATTCTCCATGTAACCATTCCATCCTGGCAAATGTCTACCAGTTGACTTCCCATGGAGCCACAGGATGTCTGCAGCGGACTGAGATATGACTTCAGTAGGAGCCAAGGGCAGGCAATCAATATGCTTGATTACAACTGTTTTCAAGCCACCTTGTGGGTTCTTCACAAATCTTTGAAGCTCAATCGAACCAGCACATGCTAGCAACTGGGGGGCATTTATCCTCGCAGAACGCGTAATATTGTCTCTATCCCCTGCTGCATCATATGGAGTCACACATATGATTCCACCCATCGCATGGAATGTCCTGTGGCCGTCTATTGTATTGACGTCAAAGTCAGCGTTACCAAAAACCAGCTGACAAAAACCAAGAGCATTTGAGAAACCAAGAGGTTTGAGAAGGGATGTTTGAGGTTGAGTCATAGTTGATGCCTCAAGCAGCTGTGCCTCATGGTGACTGGAAGCGAATCCAAGAGATGACATCATGTCAATTAGAAGTTTGGATCCAAACTTTCGGTACAGGAATACACTCAATCCCGTAAAAAGGGAGGAGAGGAACGACCGAGGACGTGCAGCAGCAATGATTGCATGGGAAATGGCAGTACTGATCCTCTTCCGTTTATCCAAACTTCCTTGTTTGTTTTTTAAAACAATTTTTTGGACCATTGTCAATAAAGTTGGCGGAATGTCCGACTCAACACTGTTCAAAAATTGATCAAGGGGTGGATAGTCACGGGAGCGAATGTCCTCTGTAATTTTATCTGCAGCTGCTTTCACCACTCTCATTCTTTCTTCCTCAGGATTCCATTTTATATTGGCGTACCAAGTGTCATTCAATATTTTATAACCAGTATTTTTAAAACAGACCGTCGATTTATTGTGTGTTTCAACGAACATGATGTCATCCTCGTATTTTTTCAGCAAACGGGATTTTACTGTTCTCCGAGATTTTACTGTTCAAGTTCACATCCTTTCTTAAGGGCCCCCATCAATTGATCAAATGAGAATTGGCATTCTTCTTTGTTTCTTTCCAGAAAAGCATAAACACATTCCATTGCTTCATCAACTTTGGGGTGTGTTCTGGATCCTCTTGCCCCCACCCCCGTAGCTCTCGGTGGTTGGTACAGCTTTTTCATACAAGCATCGTGGTACTGACCGTCAGCAGCAATAAGATCTAAGTCTGGGGGAACACGATTAATTATTTGTTGAGCCCACTCACCTCCTCGTGCCCGAGCTGCTAGTAACACGTTGTCCCTTACTTCCATCTTCTCCACCAAGCGAACCGGATTTCGAGAAATCAACGGGAGCTTTTTCTGTTTTTTAATATAATCCTCTTCAATTTTTTCCGCACATAGAAAGCAATGGCCCTTGAAAATAAACTAATCACTTACTGACCTTAGCTTTGAAGATGGTCCAGGTGTAGGGGATTCTGAGCGTAGAGCTACGTCTATTCGTCTTGGATCGGTGTAATTTTTTGAGCAGGCATTGTGAACTTTAATTTCCTCTCTATTCTTCAAAATCTGGCTGTGGTCGTTTCGCCGCCTTCGAACACTTGCACTTAATAGAGTTTGAACTCCTTTCTTCTATACAGTAATCACAACTCCTTCGTCCAAACTCTTCCCGCATATGAAGCACTCTCTGTCCGGTGTTTGGGATGAAGAAGCCATCGTTCACCACTACAACTCACTTCACAGAAAAACTCTTTCCAAGCACGTTAAATAAATTCGATGTACTGGAGGTACGAACATCAAGTGAGGGGCCAGAGGGCCAGGCATGAGAAACCGAGCCTTTCATCCCCTCCTTCGCCTCCCTCCCTCCCCTCAGCTAAATATCCCATTATGCTGTCACCCCATTGTATTGAGGAAGAAAAAGAATGTGACCTGGGTCGGCAACCCCATCGTTTTCATTCCACAGCTTTAGAAATTATTTGGAGTTATTTTATCACTGTTAGCAACTTCTGTATTCATCCTAAAGAATTCCTATGAGTACCTGTAAAATATCTGAGATATACATGAAACATATATATAACATAATAAATTAAAAATATTTATTCATTAAACAATTTATTGATGAAATATATTTTGTTATTTACAATGAAGTTTCAAAAAAATTATATTAATTATATTATATATGTGTGTATGTGGTTACATTTAAACAAAAAATGGTTCAAATATTATTTAGATGCACTGCTGTGCTCAAAAAATGGTTGTAATATAATGAAAACGAAAAACTTTCATCAACACGGCGCCCCAGGGCTGAATCACAAAAAACGCATTTCTTCTAGTTTTCTTAAATTTACCCCCACTCCTACCCATTGCTCGTCAAATTTTTTTCAATACACGATTTTAAAGGAAATTAAATTCTCTACAACTTTCATTCTATAAACTTTTTGCTGAGATCAAGTCTTCCCCCTGTTTTTGCGATGGTAAGTGGAGCGAAAGTGAAAAATTTGCCGAATCTCGACCTTTTTCGCCTTCTCATTGCTCGGATACGCTTGGACCTACAAAAAAAAACTTCCAAATCAAATTTGTTGGAAGTTTAGTAATCTCCGTTTTCTTATTTAGACATATCTTCAAAAAAATGAACTGGGAATGAGCTAGAGGCAGAAAACTGAAAAAAGTGCCGATGTCTGACAGTTTTTTCAAGATGACGGACGAAGCAAGGAGGGGGGATGACGGAAACTTGGATTAATTACTACCTAATGGTCCCAAACAACATCAAAAAATAAAAAACGATCCCGCATTTGATGTAAGGTGAAGTTCGTTTATTGACTGGACTGCTACATTTTCAGTGAAAATTATTCTCTCCTTGAAATTTGGCTTTTTAACTAGTTTGTTCAATGATTTTTTATTTGTTACAATTTTATTATTACAATTTAAAATTTTATTGTTACAAGTTCATGAGTTTAAAAAAAACCGATTCAAAAGGATTGGTCGACTTAGCTCTCTCTATGTTTGGTATTTAAATTTATGTAAGGTGACAACCAATTTTTTTGCTTAAATTTTAAAATTCTATGAATTTTGGTTAATTTAACGCCAAGATTTAGTGCTTGTTTTAAATTGACATAATGAACAATGTGACGGAAACTTGGATTAATTACTACCTAATGGTCCCAAACAACATCAAAAAATAAAAAACGATCCTGCATTTGGTGTAAGGTGAACCCCTTTTTTGAGCCTCTATTGATTCGACTATAGTGTCCGTTCAGTTAGAGAAGAATAAAATTGTATTCGATAAGCCTCTTTATGTTGGTTTTAGCATTTTGGAACTATCATAAGTTTTAATGTACGAATTACATTATAACGTTTTTTTAAAAAAATATGGTCCAAAAAATATAAACCTCTGTTATATAGATACCGATTCGCTTTTATACCTAATTACTACAATAGATATATACGATGATATAAATAATAATTTAAAAGATTATTTTGATACTAGCAATTTCCCAACAGAACATCGCTGTTATTCTGATAAAAACAAAAAAATAGTAGGAATGCTCAAAGATTAAACTGCTGGCGATCCAATTGTTGAATATGAAGGATTAAGACCAAAAATGTATTAATTTATAACCAAAAGTGGTTTCTTTATAAAACGAGAGTTGGTATTGAGTTCTGGTACAGTTCACATGTGCTCTTAAAAATTTATCTTTTTTACGTAGTTAAAAGCACTTTTTATTTGTGAAAATTGGCATATTTGGTGTTTAATAGGATTCCGATCGGTAAGTGAATTTTCAAAAAAATTTGTCGAGCCAATTTTTTTTAATTAGTGTGGAAAGAAAACTAAGTACATTAGTGCAGTGGAGTGGAGTGGGGATATACCTCAATAACTATTGATTGATACCTGTGTATAAACAACTAAGGTAACAAAGTTATTATTATACACGGTGGGCCAGACCCCCCTACCGTGCACCCCCCCCCCCACATCCCTATAAATTGCATATCGTTGTGTTCCTTGTGATAAAAGATTAAGAAAAAGCCAATGTTCCCAGAAAAAAAAGTGGCCGCACTAATCCAAAATGGCGTTCAAGCATGGCGGAATGACGAATTTGATTTTAGTTCGTTTTTTTATTACTGACATTCACCATTATGCTTAATTTCGCCATAACTGGTCTTTTATTAAAGCTAGGTAGTTCTAGATTCAGAATAAATAAACAAACGTTCTAAAATAATTAGTCTTGACAACATAAAATACCTTTAAAGTCACTTTTTTCAAGTCACCCGCGTAAAAGTTAAAATTCCAAGTTAATTTGTAATTAAACGGCCATCGTTAACGAAAAACGCCCTGAAATAAAACATCTGGAGCAATTATTCTTCTTTAAAAATCAGTGGTCAAATTTCAAAATATATCAACTAGTTTCATAGAAAACGGACCTTAGCGGCGAAAAGGCGCCAATGACTCGGGCGCATCCAGTCCTCTGCCACATCGTTCAGTTCTCATACACGATATAATTACAGCGGATTTAGGATATTATTTTGAATGTATAATCGAGTCTATGTAACTGCAAGTTTTTAATTGACAGAAATAATTAATATAACATTTTTTTTTTTTTTTTTTTTTAACATATATAAATCTGATTAATAAAGGATATGAATATGATAAATAATAATCAATTAGTCTCAGATTTCACATTATCTAAACCTCACTTATGTTGACATAAACTGGATTCCTTGAAATGAAATAATAATGTACTCATAGTAGTAGTTGGGTTACAGACACTGAGGGCATCTGTTCATTCGTGAAATTTGAAATAAATGCATTTTCGCAAAGTATTGATTGTTTACAGATTTAAAAACAATCAAAATAAAAAAAAAAAAAAAAAAAAAAAAAAAAAAGCGCTTAATTCCTTCTTTTGTGAAGCATAAGGGTATATGATAAAATATTCACAGAACTAACTATTTAGGTGGGTTTATTTTATGCTTAATTTAATGTTCTAAAACTTTTATCTGTAACATTTTTCATTTAGAGTATATATTATCGAGTTATAGTCGTTGGAACATGAGTTTCTACCAAAAGGGTAAAAATTACCGATCTTTGATGTTCGAATTTGGCTAAATAACTAATACGATTTCCACTTCAAATATTTCATTTTATTTGTATTAGTATACCCTTTCTTCTAATAAAAGAGAAAGTAAAAGTTTTGATGTGTAGTTGTATGAAGGAAAGAAGATGTAGTTAAAAGATTGAAGTAAGCGCTACGAATACTTTCACGTTTTCATTTGTATCTCTACTTAGTAATTAGTTAATTTAAAAATAAATGGGCTAGTTTTATGCTTAATTTAATGTCCTAAAACTTTTATCTTTAACATTTTTCATTTAGAGTACATGTTGTCGTGTTATAGGCGTTGGAACATGAGTTTCCACCGAAATGGTACAAATTACCGTTCTTTGATGTCCGAATTTGGCTAAATAACTAATCCGATTTCCACTTCAAATATTTCATTTTATTTGTATTAGTATACCCTTTCTTCTAATAAAAGAGAAAGTAAACTTTTTGATGTTTAGTTATATGCAAGAAACCGAAAAAGGCCAAAACTTCGTGGATTATTGAACATTAGATGCATGAATACTTACATGTTTTAATTGGTTTTCCTCTTCAGTAGTGGTTTAATTTTAAATTAATCATATATATATATATATATATATACACATCGTGTAACTGTTAATTCATTAATAGTTGTGAGCTATTAAATTGTGTTAGGTATATACTTCCTAAATTGTATTATGAATAATTTCTACATACCAACGAACAAACAGAACTTTTTATTTATTTTTTTTATTTTGATTGTTTTTAAATCTGTAAACAATCAATACTTTGCGAAAATGCATTTATTTCAAATTTCACGAATGAACAGATGCCCCTTAAGTAAGGGTTGCAAAAACAAAAGATATAAAAGCATTAAGAAATGAAAATAAAATAAATATTACTATATAATAAAATAAAACATTATATAAAAATAAAGAGTGAAAAGAAACGAAAGATGAATTCTGTCTATGTTAGATGGATTAAGTGGTAGCGATGGGACCATGCATGTCGAGTATAATTTACAATTTTACGGCAATCTTTTTCAGTGGGGGCATTAAGGAGAGAAATTAAAAAAGTAGTATGGACAGTACTAGAACCTAGAAACTGTATTCGGATGTTACTGAGGGCTGAACACTCTGCCAGGAAATGAAAAAGGTCCTCTTTTACGGGTAGGTTACAATGTTGGCAATTCGTATTTTCCCTATCAAGCCATGGGGTGTAATTTAAATAAAGGAGTTCGCATCTAACAAGGGGACGTTCTGAGTTGTAACTCACAGATTTAATTGCCGATTTTTGTGTGGGTAGTAGGGACCTATAATAGAGCAAAACTAGAGTTATAGCCGCCCATGAGCATTGGGAGCCGAGAAAAAAAATAATATAAAATAAAAAAAAATCTCGTTTTATTTTTTTTCTCAACTCTCAGTCAAGATAAAGAAATAATTCTTTCATGTAAAGTTGGAGTTTTCTATGCTATTTGAAATAAAAATACTTTCGTTATTCTCAAGAGACGAACCAGCTTCAGGGTGCTCAAAAACTCCAAAAAAATGACGAAATCCACTGTAACTCAGCGGGAATTTTTTTTTCGTTGAAAACTGACCTCAAATATCGATTCAGCGAACCAAAAAACCCTTCTGTGTGAAATTTTATCAAAATCAAAAAATAAAAATTTTTCCCCCTTTCGAGGACGTTAAAATTTTAAAGTTGAGATTTTGTCAAAAACATCAAACAGTCATAACTTTTGCTGTAATCAACCGATTAAAATAGTAATGGCATCACTAAAATCAACGTGCATTCTGCTTTCTATCCATCTATATAACATAGCGTTTAGTCCAGATTTTAGTGGACAAAAACTGGCTTGAAAAAAAAATTCCGAGGTCAACTATAACTTGAGATATCTCAATAAGGGGACATCCTACGACCTCCGCATTTAGGCTAAACGATTCAGTTTTACAGCTTCTAGGGGCCCTTAAAATTTGGTCTCAATCGGTGGCAAAATCTGTGAGATAGCACGAATTATTTACGTTTTTTTAAAAATTGATAGCCTCTTGCCTCTAAAATTCGACCAAATCTTAGGGGTAAAATTTTTTAATTTCTGATTTCGACCAAATTTGGTTACTACGGGTTTTTTGAGATGAGGAATCTGAAAATTATATCAGTTTTTAGTTTAAAAAATTTCCTCACCTATATTTTTGAAAATGTCTTCCAAAATTTTCGGAGTAAAAAACGCCTAATTTTTTATTTCGGCCGAATTCCCTATTTACATCTTCAGGTCTAAATCTAAAAATAATAACAGGTTTTGGTTGAAAAAAAAAACCTCTCCTTACTTATATATGCAATGCTGTGTTGACTGACCGGACTTGGAACATCCTGGAAATGCCCGCCAAGCTTCTATTTCAATCTTCTATTCCTTAGTGAAGATTCCAAAAAAAAAACCTTTAGATGTCCAGAAATACTAATAGACTCAAGTAAACAAAGCTGTACTAAGGAATCTAACGTTTATAGTAAAACTGATAGAGGAGAAAATATTGGGTTGTCCGGAAATTAATGCAGTGTTTCGTGTTTACTTTTGATACTCCTTTGAACCTTGGTGCGTTCGGTGGATTATTGTTTTGTGTTGTCAACGCTCATTCTCACCCAAACAACCTTGTTTGTTTACAATGTTAGCCTTTCGAAGTAAATCTGCCTTACTAAAGACATCAACACGGATTTTTATTTTTATCGTCAAGTTCAAATTTGATTAAGAAAAATACAAGATGCCATAAAGCTTCATTCCCTAATCCAAGACCAATTATCAACGTCAGCATTTGAATCGAAATACGGAACGCACGGTATGAAACAAAATATAAGTAAGGAGAACCAAATAGAAGCTTGGCGGGCATTTCCAGGATGTTCCAAGTCCGGTCAGTCAACACAGCATTGCATATATAAGTAAGGAGAGGTTTTTTTTTTCAACCAAAACCTGTTATTATTTTTAGATTTAGACCTGAAGATGTAAATAGGGAATTCGGCCGAAATAAAAAATTAGGCGTTTTTTACTCCGAAAATTTTGGAAGACATTTTCAAAAATATAGGTGAGGAAATTTTTTAAACTAAAAACTGATATAATTTTCAGATTCCTCATCTCAAAAAACCCGTAGTAACCAAATTTGGTCGAAATCAGAAATTAAAAAATTTTACCCCTAAGATTTGGTCGAATTTTAGAGGCAAGAGGCTATCAATTTTTAAAAAAACGTAAATAATTCGTGCTATCTCACAGATTTTGCCACCGATTGAGACCAAATTTTAAGGGCCCCTAGAAGCTGTAAAACTGAATCGTTTAGCCTAAATGCGGAGGTCGTAGGATGTCCCCTTATTGAGATATCTCAAGTTATAGTTGACCTCGGAATTTTTTTTTCAAGCCAGTTTTTGTCCACTAAAATCTGGACTAAACGCTATGTTATATAGATGGATAGAAAGCAGAATGCACGTTGATTTTAGTGATGCCATTACTATTTTAATCGGTTGATTACAGCAAAAGTTATGACTGTTTGATGTTTTTGACAAAATCTCAACTTTAAAATTTTAACGTCCTTGAAAGGGGGGAAAAAATTTTTATTTTTTGATTTTGATAAAATTTCACACAGAAGGGTTTTTTGGTTCGCTGAATCGATATTTGAGGTCAGTTTTCAACGAAAAAAAATTCCCGCTGAGTTACAGTGGATTTCGTCATTTTTTTGGAGTTTTTGAGCACCCTGAAGCTGGTTCGTCTCTTGAGAATAACGAAAGTATTTTTATTTCAAATAGCATAGAAAACTCCAACTTTACATGAAAGAATTATTTCTTTATCTTGACTGAGAGTTGAGAAAAAAAATAAAACGAGATTTTTTTTTATTTTATATTATTTTTTTTCTCGGCTCCCAATGCTCATGGGCGGCTATAACTCTAGTTTTGCTCTATTATAGGTCCCTACTACCCACACAAAAATCGGCAATTAAATCTGTGAGTTACAACTCAGAACGTCCCCTTGTTAGATGCGAACTCCTTTATTTAAATTACACCCCATGGCTTGATAGGGAAAATACGAATTGCCAACATTGTAACCTACCCGTAAAAGAGGACCTTTTTCATTTCCTGGCAGAGTGTTCAGCCCTCAGTAACATCCGAATACAGTTTCTAGGTTCTAGTACTGTCCATACTACTTTTTTAATTTCTCTCCTTAATGCCCCCACTGAAAAAGATTGCCGTAAAATTGTAAATTATACTCGACATGCATGGTCCCATCGCTACCACTTAATCCATCTAACATAGACAGAATTCATCTTTCGTTTCTTTTCACTCTTTATTTTTATATAATGTTTTATTTTATTATATAGTAATATTTATTTTATTTTCATTTCTTAATGCTTTTATATCTTTTGTTTTTGCAACCCTTACTTAACTTGAATTTTCTTTTTTAACCCATAATCAGAATTTGTAGTAATTTCCTTGTTTTATATTTGTACTTTAATCAGAAGAATCTAGTTCTTATTGTTTATTTTTATTTTTTATTTATTTATTTTTTTTATTTATTACTTTATATCTCTGTTTTTTTTTGTTTTGTTTTTTAAATTTATTATTATTTATTCACTGTACCAGTAATTTTTGTATAAATTTTCCGGCAGACGGATTTCCATGCCTTACAATGTGTATCTCTTTTGTGTATAATTTGTAATTATTATTATTCAATAAAACATTATTATTATTATTATTGTAGCGGTTGCTATCGTAAGATAGTAACCATCGATATTTCGATAACCATATCGAACTAAAAAAATTAATGTAACCTTACACTCTTATCAAGTGCCATATACACATTAGAGTTTTCCCTATAGCTCGGTACTCTGCTGCAGATAGAAAACGAGAACAACACCATCTATTTCTGATCGTAAGCGGGGCTCAGTTTTCTGTAACCACGAAGACGTCAGAGTTTTGGGTGAGAAATAAAGCTACTTGCAAATACTGAAACTAACCTACAATTTATATATATTTTGATTTATTATTGATAAAATATAGTATTATACAGTGATCCTTATTTTTTAATGTTAAGATATTAAAATACCTCATATCTTAACAAGTGGTGACCCCGACTTGATCCTACTGTATAATATTTTTTTAAAAAATCTGTATAATGTCGCTAGGAAATAATTCAGATAATACGAAGGCTGAAATACAACCACCTCAAATAGACTTGTACCATGGCCCAAGTTCTCGAATTTCACGTTTTTGGAAAACCAACCCAGCACTCTGGTTCGCTACATGTGAGGCTGTATTTGCCACTTCAAAAATAACCTCTAGTTCGATTAAGTTTCAACTTCTCCTACCCAACATTGATCTAGATGTCCTCGTACAGGTTCAGGATATCGTGACCGACTCCTCTCAACAAACTTACGAGAATCTCAAGTCGCGATTGTTACAAATATACGGAGAGTCCGAGACGCTTAGAATAAAGAAACTGCTAGAGGATATGCCATTAGAAGACCAGATGCCCTCACAACTCCTTCGGAAAATGAAGCAGCTCGCCGGTTCCAGCGTAAATAATGACTTCATTCGAATACTTTGGTTGAAGAATCTTCCTAGCAGGTACCAACCTATTCTCGCTGCAACTGGACATGACGATGTCAACAAACTTGCAGAGATAGCGGATAAGGTACACGAAGTTTCTCCGCCTACTGAGACTTTTGCCATAACCGAACCTCAGATATCACCCAATACCCCCACAACAACTTCGTGGAACTTTGAAGAATTTCGACAACTGCGTAAAGATGTGGATGAAATCCTTCGTGTGTTAAACTCTAAAAGTCGCGGTAGAAGCCAAAATCGACGATCGCCTGACAACCGTACAAGATCCAAATCACGAGATAAGGGTATCTGTTTCTACCACAGAAAATTTCAGGAAAAGGCACGGGAATGTACTAAACCTTGCACTTGGGAAGCAAGCAACACACAGAATGCCGATTTAAACGCCAACGAGTGAAAGTTGAGGCGGAAACTTTCACTATCCAACCGCACCACCGCCTATTCATCAAGGACAGAATTACAGGCCGACCATTTCTGATTGACACAGGAGCATCAATTTCTCTGCTTCCAGCCCCCAAAGGACGTCGCAGAATTCCATCTGATTTTTACCTGATTGCTGCTAACAGTTCCAAAATAGCAACTTATGGTGAAGCTAATCTTGAATTGGGCCTAGGTCTTAAAAAGCCTCTACGATAGGCTTTCATTCTTGCTGATGTGAGTAAGGCGATTCTCGGTGCAGATTTTCTCTACTGGCACCAATTGACAGTAGATCTTAGAAACAGGAGACTCATCGATCAGAACACAGGACGCAGCACTACTGGGAGTATCTCATGCGAAGAAATTCCAGTTTATTCAATATTACCTGCGGATAACCGATTTCTTCAGATCCTCAACGAATTTCCCACACTTACAAAAGTAACACCTATCCGCGGACCTTTCAGTGGAGTTGTAGAACATCATATAGAAACCAAGGGCCTACCGGTATCTTCTAAATTCCGTCGCCTATCCCCTGGAATTTATCAGGAGGATTTATTTAGTCATATAATTGCCCTAAAAGATCAAAAAGTAATTTCAGGAAAAATGAAAAGAATTTGCCACAGCAGAGGCATTCATCAAAACCGAGTAAGTTCAGTCAACCTCGTTGGAATGATAACAGAGGCAATAGTAGACAGATGATCAGCAATGTCAGCCAACAAGATGAAGATATAACCTTTCTTACTTCACATGATGATGTTTATGAAGAAATGTCTGGGAATCTTCGAGGCGTATCCTTCGTGGCATTTTCAGCTGATGTTGAACCAACAAGAGATGACTGCATAAATTTTGTTCTCGACTCTGGAGCTACAAGTCATATGGTTAGCGAGGAGACAGCTAAATTCGTCACGAATATTGTGAGTATCCCCAGTGTAAGTATTAAAATTGCTAACGGTGAAACATTAGTGGCAAATAAAAGTGGTATACTAAAGGTCCGACCCGATAACAATGACAATATTGTTTTCAATATTAATGTAATAATTGTAGAAGATTTAACCTGTAACCTTCTTTCAGTTAAAAAACTACTTGATTCAAATTTTAAAATTATTTTTAAAGACAAAAGAGGTTTGATAATAAGAAATGAATCTATCCTATTCACATGTGAATTAATAAGAAATCTGTTTATTGTAAAATTAAGATATGTTAGTAATGAAGTAAATAAATGTAATGTAAGCAGTGAACCTTATAATATTTGGCACTTAAGATTGGGGCACTTAAACAGGGAAGGTTTACGCACAATGGGTTTGCCTTATAGTAAAGATCCGTGCGATTCGTGCCAAAAAGGAAAGGCTACCAGAGCACCTTTTAAAGACGTCAATAAACCCAGGTCGGAAATTTGTTACATTGTGATGTATGGGGTCCTACAAATTATACTAGCATTAATGGTGAACGATACTATTTAACATCAACAGTTGTTGATGATTTTTCACATTTTACGACGTTATATTTGCTCAAACAAAAATCTGAAGCTACTCAAAGGGTTATAGATCATATTAAACAGTTAAAAGCATCTGATATTTATGTTTCACGACTGCGTGTTGATAATGGTACCGAATTTACTTGTAATTATTCAAGAAATTTTTGTAGTGATAACAGTGTGAGGATGGAGTTTAATACTTCATACTCACCCCAAAGTTGCGGAGTATCTGAGCGACTCAACAGGACCTTGTTAAACAAAGCACGAGCGATGTTTGTTGATAGTAATCTGCCCAAATATTTATGGGGGAGGCAGTGAGATGTGCTGCATATCAACTTAATCGTTCTCCATCTAGAGCGATTAATGGTAAAATTCCTGCAGATATATATCTTGGTAAGACAGATTTAGGGAAACTAAGAGTTTTTGGCAGTAAAACCTGGTATTATAAGTTACCTAAGGGGAATAAATTAGATCAACGCTCAAATGAAGCTAGAATGGTAGGTTATGCTTCAAATGGTTATCGTCTATGGGATCCTAAATTAAATAAGATTATTATATCACGGGATGTTAAATTTGATGAAAATAATTACTACTATGACAGTGAAAGTTTCGCTCAAGAAACAAATGGTGATGTACCAATTAAAAATGGTTGTCCGATTGATGTACCAATTAAAAACGGTTGTCCGATTGATGATGATATAAATGTTGAACCGAATGTTGTAACTGAAATAAACAATACTAACATTCCACAAGTAGAAGAGCAGGTTGGACCGCAGACATAAGGGGAGAGGAAATCAACTCGGGAGTCAAAGCATCCTTCCAATTTAAAGGATTATGAAATTTATTCTGCCTATTGTCTTTTGCCTTGTGATGATAATCCCAAAACTTTTCTAGAAGCAGTTAAAGCTGGACCAGAGTGGAAGAAAGCTATCGATGATGAATTGGCAGCACATGAAAGGTTTGAAACATGGTCTCCGGCAACATTACCGGAAGGTGAAAAGGCTATATACACAAAATGGGTATTTACTACAAAACAAAATGGTACAAAGAAAGCGAGACTAGTGGCTAGAGGTTTTCAGGAGGAGTGCACGTATGATGTATATTCACCTGTTGCTAAGATGAGTACCATCAGAACTTTATTTTCATTTGCTCTTAATCGTGACCACGAAATTAAACAATTAGATGTGCCAACAGCATTTTTAAATGGTTTTTTAGAAAATGACATTTATATGCGGACGCCAGAAGGTGTCAAGAGTGATTCTGCTATTCAAAAGTTAAATCGTTCGCTGTAAGGTTTAAAAGCAGCTTCCAGGAGGTGGAATGAACGTTTCAATGATTTTTTAATTGAATTAGGGTTTAAAAGGTCAGAGAGAGATGTGTGTTTGTACTATAAAAATAATATTTGGCTCTTAATTTTTGTGGATGACATTCTTTTGGTTGGATTACAGGAGGAAATCAATGAAATGATAAATTTGTTAAAAAAGAGAATTTAATATCAAAGATCTAGGAGTTGCGAATCATTTCCTCGGAATGGATATAAAAAGGGATTCTCAAACTATAAAAATATCCCAGCAAGATTTCATTGACATAATTTTGAAAAAGTTTCACATGGAAAATTGTAAAAAGGCAATAACCCCAATGGCTCATGATGCTGATCCTAATGATTCAGAATATATAATTGATGTACCATACAGGCAACTTATAGGCAGTCTGATGTATTTATGCCTGGTGAGCAGACCAGACATTATGCATGCTGTTGCATATCTAAGTCGTTTCTTGGATAAACCTACTAAAAGTTTATGGAATGCAGGCAAGCGAATTCTAAGATATTTGAACGGAACTAAAAATTATGGGTTGATCTATAGAAAGGGTAAAAACAATTTGGTGGCTTATACAGATGCTGACTGGGCAGGAGATAAAAAAGACAGAAAGAGTACGAGTGGATCTGCCATATTTTATGGAGGAAATTTAATATCATGGGCATCAGTAAAGCAACAGTCAGTTGCATTATCAACAGCTGAAGCAGAATACTATGCTGCATCTCAGACTTCATCTGAACTAATTGGCTTGCACGACTTGGTTAAAAATTTGTACGTGAGTGACTCTGCCCCTGTATTGTATTGCGATAATCAGAGCGCCATTCATATGATTAATAATTATGAGAATTCAAAGAGATGTAGACATATAGATATAAAAAGCGAATTTCATAAAAGATTTAGTTTCTAAAAATTTGATAAAGTTAAAGTATATCGAATCGGATCTTAATAAGGCTGACATCTTTACTAAAGCTTTGCCCACTCAAAAATTTCAAATTTGTTGTGAAATGTTGGCCTTTTTACCTATTAATGAGAATTGATGAAGTTTCACTGCATTAACTATATTTTGCTTGATTTATTGTAAAATGTTAAAAAAAAAAAATATATAATTTATATTTATATATACATATGTATATTTGTAAGCAATTTAAACTACTTTTGTATAAAAGATACTTTAAATTGAGGAGGGGTGTAAAAATAATTTAAGATTTGTTCTATGTATATTTAATGTTCTATGTACTTATATCTGTATGGCATTGGCAAAAACTGTTTCTTGTTGTATTGTGTTATGGCGGAATACATGCGCTTGGGTTGATGATGTCTATGTATTATTTACTTAAACCCTTAATATTTCTACAAGTCCACTTATAAATTTATATGCCAGGACCCGAGGAGAATATGTTTTTGTGGCCTCTCAACAGCGTGACAGCGCCCCCTCCAACCATAGGGATCTCCTTAGTACAGTGATAACTGGGACAGGGAGGTGTCCCCATCCCCTCAGAGTGAAGGGGCCCTATATAATGTTTTTGTTTAAATGACATTAAAATTTATCATTATAACAATAATGATAGAATATGAATAAATGTTTTTTAACGAATAGGTTTTATTAAAATAACATTGCTGTATATGTTGTTTTGAAATATAGTGCCATGCTGGGAAGTAGATAGGGCTCTAGTTAGTAACTTGTATGAGGGGCTATAAGTTTATAGTGGTTCATTCGAAATTTTAAACAGATTACAATTATAAATTTACTCTAATGTGTTTTAAAATCAATTTAATATCTTAAAATAACCATAAATTCTTATATTTAAATAGATTATAATGCCTATTGTAATTTAAAAATCATCTAATGATGATATGGGTTTGATTCAACCAATTTTGATATTTGTCAGACATTGTTATTTTGGGTATTCAAAAACTCCTTAGTGCAAAAGTAAAAGAAATGTTTGATGTAAACTAAATCTAAACAACCTTATAGTTCAACCTCAATGATCAGAACGCTTTGTTTTTCTACACCTATTTGCACCTATATGTACTTATACTTGTTATATCGGGCGTTTTTAGTTATTTGACCTATTAACTCAATAATTTACCTTTTGATATCTTGCTCTTGTTAAAAAATAACTCCAATTTTATATAATCACCAAAAGAAAAAAAATAAACAACTGTAAAGGAAGGGGAGGAAACTGCAAATCAGGTGTTAGCAATATAGTAACATAGAAAGGCGTATATTGCCAATGAGAAGCGTTTAAACTTTTATGGTGATAAAAGGAGATTTATTAAAATACCTCGGATATAGGTCCTCGTCTCAAAGCAGCATCCGTCTTCTTCTTTGCCCCTTCCCTTATTGAAATGTGCAGGGCCAACTGAGGTTTATCACTCTTTTACAGACCACAAAAAATACCTGCAGTACGGGTATTTCTCTTCAGTTACCAGCTGATGGGTGTTCCTACGTGTACCATAATACACTGCTCAAACAGATAACTGTTGAGCTGGGCTCAAACAGATAAAAAGGGATTTCCTTCCTGTTTACGCCATTCAATAATTCCAATAAAAAGTAATTGAGTTGAAGAAATATAATATTATACATGTCAATATGACATTTATATTAATTACACATAATTAGTACCGGCAGTTCCCAATAGATGGCGTGGGTTTGCCAATTTGTTCTGCCAGCCCTCATTAGGTATTTTTTTTTTGGACTTCCTACACCTGCATGAAAAGGCTGGAAGAAGCGAGTAGTACTGGGATGCCGGCTCGAGCAACATCACCTTTGCTTTCTATCTGTGCGAACCCGAAGGAGTTGGATATTGGCACACTATTATCTCAACTAATAATATACAGTCCATATAGTATTTCTTCACCATTGGTGAGTTTTTTTTTTTTTTTATACCTTTTATGGTGGTGGTGTATTTTGGTACCTTTCATTTTTTGGGATATAAGTCCAGGGACACGCGCTTACCTTTTAACGATTTTGGCGTGAACACTTCCCTTTTATTGTTTATAAACATTCTTTTGGTCTAATTACCATTTATTTTCAGTCCGACTTCAAAACCGTTCCTTAATTCCTCTATTTTCCTAGTTATATTTTTTAAGTTATGTGATCGAAGGAATAAGTCTTCAACGTAGTCAATATTTTCTAATCTCTCAAACAATCACCATTGAAAACTTTAAGGCCTCAGCTACTAACAATGTTAGCACATTTAGGTAATCACAAGAAAAATTGTCTGTGCAAATGTTGTACTCAGCTAGGGGTGGGTGAGGTGGGCAGCTGTCCCCCCGAGGAGCTAAAAAATTCATGTTACTAGAAGAATTAAAAAAAAAAGTTCAGCAAATAAATGTAATAAATAATAAAGCACTGTTATTTATATTGTTTTCATTCGCCCTTTCCGTCCGACATTTTAAATCCTGAAGGACCACGGCTTACCCCCCCCCCCATAGGACCATGGCTCTCCCACCCTTGTTTTAATCTTCCATGCACCCATGGGTATAGCAATTCAATTTAAATACAAACGTGTTCTGGTGATGGGGGGGGGGAGATTTCTAGACAAGACAAGAATGGTTCATAACTATACATAGTTAACTTCCATAAGAAAGTTGGCTTGATTGACTGAGCATAACACCGAAAAAAAAACTCCAGAATACTTATGTGCTAACATAACAAGCTTGATCACCATAGCCTCAAAAAATACATGTTAATAGAATCACACTAAGTGTTATATACATACTCATTGTATTTTTCCAAAATTGATTCAACAATTTCTTCAGTCAAATATTCTAAAGAACCATTCATTATATTTAGATAAATAATATTCCACTTATAAAGCTGGAATATGAGTTTGGCATAAGGATTTACAAAAGCCTAAAAAACAAAAAAACAAAAACAATAATTAGTAATACATTCATTACATCTTAAATATCTCAAAAACAATTAACTCATTTTAAAAGTAAAGTATCATAAATAAAATCAGAAAGAAAGTATATAACAATATTATGCTATGTCTTGGATGTTACAACACTTATATTACAAAATCGACATACAGCAATAACAATTTATACGAGTACAATTAATTTTTTTAAAAATAAAAAATGGCTCTAAATATTTTATTAAACTCATAATATAAATGCCAAATTTATGGTTCTTATAATCAGCCAGATCTTAATCTCATGCGTCTCAGAGAGCATAAATTCTAAATACATTTTATAATCTAATAAGTGCATTATGATAAGAATTGTCTGGCAAGATGTGAAAGGTCCTCTACTTGAGCTGGTTGTCAAAGTTTATTGAAAGTTTCACATTTCATAAAATAAGTTTTGACCAGCTTTTCCAACACTGTGTTGCCGGTTCCATTCCTCAATTGTCTCCAGGATAACCTTTTTTTCATTTAGCTAGACCCTGATTGGATGCCGCTTTAACGTGGATTGTACATTATTAAACTAATTGGGGGGGGGGGGGGGGGGGGTACTTCTGAAGGTATTATAGGTGTCGGTATTTTCTTTCTCCTTTATTTGATGATGAAAATCGTTTATGTTTTAATTTATCCATTTCTTGTTACTAGTGATATTAGGGGTCTATTAAGTACCTACTCCAAATAGATAAAATTAAAGGCACTTTAAATGGAAGCATTTTTCCTTCGCCATTGAAGCCCTATTAGATCATTTCTATGATGATAGCATATCTCAGATTAAAGAACACTTAATTCTGATTAAGCATGAGAGATTAATCAAATTCTTTAGAGCCGTATTTTAGAGAATAGTAAAAATGTGTTGTAATAATATAAAAGTTACTTAATTTCTGAAATGAATTTCTTAACTTCAGGTTACTTAATTTGATGTAATCACAGGCTTAAACTTACCTCAAATACCTAATTTCAGTTTATTACGACTCATAGTTTTTGTGAGAGTCTATTCACCTATAAAACACACAGACACACAGACAGACACAGACACAGACAGACACAGACACAGACACACACACACAGACACAGACACACACACACAAACACACACACACACACACACACACACACACTCACACACACACGCACGCACGCACGCAAGCACGCACGCACACACACACACACACAGACCATTTTGCGGAACTTGGTTATTTGGTCAAAGGGGACCCTAAAACAGGTATTTCCGCTGAAAACCGGTAGCCGAAAATTTTAACGACGCAGTTTTATATCCTTAAAATATATTTCATATAAAGGTAGGTGAAAGTAAAAATTGAGTAGTTGCACACAGCATTGATCTGCGGACAAAAATAAGAGCATCATGTTTTTATTTATTTCTTCTAGTTTCATTTAAAATCTTCCCGGAGATGTCAATAATCATTAATTATGGTATTTACATACCCTAAGCTGATACAACTTTTCCAGTATTGAAAATATTATTTTGGGCTCCTTTGTAGGTACCCAAGTCAACCCACTACGCGCTTCAGTGTTACAATATCATAAAAAATAACCAGCATAATAGATTTTTTCGCGCTTTTTACTTTATAAGTTATTTTCTTTTATATCAGTGTAAGCAAAGTTACTCTAGTAAGCTTGGTACGAACGGGGCAATTTTGTCGTTTTTCATTTTGTCAAATTGATGGTAGATGCTTTTAAAATAGAATGTTTTTTTTGTTAAAGCTAGTCAAGAATACATATACAGTATTTGAGCGGTATAAACCAACCAAACGGGTTGAAAGTAGTTGCTTAAGCGGTTTTCGTATCTAAAGACAGGTAGGATTCAACAGTAGTTTATAATCCTGGGATTGATGTCCCTTTAGAATAAATTGTAGTTACATAATAAAGAGAGCATGCCAGTGTGGCCTTATATTAAATTAAATATTATCAAAACTAAAAACAGGCCTCTTATGATAGTAATACAAGTAAGTGGAATGAAAAAAGAACTATAATATTCCAACACAAAATAGTAATAAAAAAAAATTAAGTAATACGCAGTAATAATAATAATAAGCAGTAAGTAGTAATAAGTAATAAGTAGTAATGAAAGTAAGCGGAATGAAAAAAAGTAAGTATAATATTCCAACACACAATAGTAATCTATAAAAAACAATAAGAAAAAGAGAAATACCAGTAATCAACACGTTTAGAACCATTGCCGGATCCAGGGGGCTGTGAGGGCTGCAGGAAAATTTCCTTTTGGAAAATTATTTGTCATTTAAATTTAACTTAACAGAGATGAAATAGAAGAAGAGATCATCGAAATTATCATGGGGCTCAAAAATAATAAAGCTGCCGGTATTGACGGCCTTCCCAGTGAGCTCCTTAAGCATGGTTGAGGGGATCTTTTAGAAGAGTTGTACCACATAATATGGGATGTATGGATGAATGAAAGAACGCCAAGAGAATGGTCAGAGGCAATTATCTGTCCTATTTATAAAAAAGGTGACAAACGAGAATGTGGAAACTACAGAGCTATATCCCTCCTAAATACTTCATACAAGATTTTTTCAATAGCCTTGTGCCGAAGGGTGAGTACATGGGCCGAAGGAATGATTGGCGAGTATCAAAGTGGATTTAGACCAGGAAGATCCACAACCGATCATTCTGTTCTCTCTCAGGTAAATGCTGGAAAAGTCTTACGAATATAACCTAACTCTCCATCAATTGTTCATAGACATTAAACAGGCTTATGACACCATCGATAGGAAACAACTGCTGGTGGCACTGAATGAATTGCGTATGCAAAAAAAACTTATCGGTCTGATTAATACGACTCTAGCAAGTACGAAATACTGAGTCAAAGTTCACCCGCACACCAGCAATGAGTTTGAAGTGAAAAGTGGCCTACGTCAAGGAGACCCTCTCTCCCCCGTACTTTTTAACCTAGCATTAGAACACGCTATTAGAAAAATAAGAACCAAGCCAGGAGGGAACATCTGCAACAGATTAACCCAACATATGGCCTACGCCGATGACATAGTAATCTCTGCAAGATCAATGGCAGCATTAGCTGGACCATTGGAGGAGCTGGGAAGAGCAGCAAAAGGACTGGGCCTGGTCATTAATGAGAGGAAAACTAAGTACCTAATGACCACTAGAGATGGTGCTTTGATGGAAAAGGAGGTGAAAATAGGAGACCACAATTTTCCAGCATGCAGTTCCTTTAAATACCTGGGAGGAATCATTACGAGAAATAATGATACAGTGGAAGACATAAAGGCTAGAATCTCTGCTGGTAACAAATGTCTTTATGTCATGTTTAAAGCCCTCCAACTCAAACATCTTCACAGAACTATAATTAGACCAATTGTGACATATGGCTTAGAAACCTGGGTCCTGACTGGAGCGAGTGAGAACTTGCTGAGAACATGGGAAAGAAGAGTTCTTAGGAAAATTGTTAGTTTTCTTTATTGGGGTTTATAGGCATAAAACTAAAAGTCATCAATGCCTTTGTTCATCTACTTGTGCATTACTAAGACTCACTTCTTATTTTTGTACCTTATTTATTTTAATATTAATTTCCCCATTATTATTAGTTTCTTTCAATAATTTGAAACAGCATTATCATAACTAATAACATAATATAAATTAAAGAAAATTAAATATTAAACAGTATACTATTATATCATTTAATCTATTTTTCTGTCTTACCAAATAAGCATTTACAAAATTAAGGGAAAAAAAAATTAAATCTTTGATTCAAATTTTTCTGAACAGGTCCGTATTCCTTAAGAATTCTATAACTGATGTGATTTTACGTTTATAGTCACTAAGTACATCCGATATATTGCCTGCCATTCCAAATTTGGCTAATCTAGAGGTGTAAAAACAGCACTCTTGAAAGATATATTTTACCGTCAGAACCTCATCGCAATACTGGCACCTTGGGGGTGGCTGTTTCAGGATAATGTGTAAATGAGTTAAGTTGGTGTGCCCTATTCTTAGCCTCGCTATTACAACTTCCTCCCTACGATTTGGGCGATTCGAGGTGTACCATGGTCTTACTGATTTTTTAATGGCTTACAATTTGCTTGGTGGACTCTCGTTCCACATAGCTTGCCAGCTTTCTAATATATTTTGTTTTAGGGGAAATCTCGTTTCTTGGGGGGTTAGTATGGCCGCGCCTCGTCCTGGGAGGCTAAGTGCTTCTTTCGCCGCTATGCCCGAGTTCATTTCCTTTAATCCCCACGTGGCTTAGCACCAAAATAAAGAAGATATTTTTTTCCACATTTTTAAGCATCTGGAGGTATGAATGTATTTTAAGGGTAATTGGATGTTTGGACGTGGGGTACATACTATTTAATCCCTTTAGTGAACTTAACAAGTCGGTAACTATTGCAATATTGGTTTGTTCTCTTGACATGGAGAAGTGGAGTGCCGAGGCTAGTGCATGTAGTTCTGCTGTATATATGCTAGATAACTTGTGTAGTTTTATTTTGTACGTACAATTGTGAGTAACGAAAGAGCATGCTATAGAATGTTCAGATTTGGATCCATCAGTATAAATGATGAAAGGTTCGAGAATGTTTTGAAGGAGAAGTGAAAATTCGGATTGATAATCAGAGTGAGAGGTATTTTTTTTTTACGTTTTTCTTTAAGGGCATGGCCCTATACAAGCGAGTCTGTTCTACTTTGAGATAATAATTACAATAGAGGGAGAGGTATTGGTTTTTAGAAATCTGTTTAAACGAAATATTGTATTAGGTGGTTTATGGGTCCAAGGAGGTGTGTAAACTTCTTGTTTGTCTACAGGTATTTCTTTTAGAAATGATACGGCTGATTTAAACCTTTCGGATAACAGAAGCGTTGTGTTTGGTTTTCTTTCGAATGTTGTAGAGAATTTTGGTTTGTATATGTATCTATAGGTTATGTGTCCGGGTTGTGGCAGTAGTTTTGAAATATAATTTATTGCCAGTTTGTGCCTTCTGAATAAAAGAGGGGGTATTCCTGATTCTGAACACATACTAAGAATAGGGCTAGTGCGAAAAGCTCTTGTTGCAATACGGATCCCGGCATGGTGAATGGCGTCAAGTCTGTTAAGTGCCCGGAGACGGGCAGATCCGTAGACAAAACTACCGTAGTCCAATTTAGAACAAACTAATGCATGATGTAATTTTATTAGTGTTGTCCTATCTGAGCCATAGGAGGTACCAGTAAGATATTTAAGAATATTCAATCTTTTTGTCGTCTGAGCCTATTAATATGTGTTTCCCAAGACAGTCTTCGGTCAAATAATAGACCTAAGAATTTGTGACTATAAGTATAGTGTATAGGGGAATTCCCTAAGTAGAAGACGGGAGATGGGGGACTATTTCTTTACGATGGAAATGTAGGCATCTGGTTTTTTCGTGTGAAAATCGGAGGCCGTTTGCCGTGACCAGTTATGTATTCTGTCTGAGGCTTCTTGTAACTTGTGTTTATCGATATGAATGTTTTCGGAACGGGATAGAATAGCTAAGTCGTCTGCCAACAACAGCGGCTTGACCCCTCTCGGCAAGGTCAGTGCCAATTCATTGATTGTGTCGGACTCAGTACACATCCCTGTGGTACACCGCTTACCTGTTTGTATTCCTCGGATAATTCACAGCCTATTCTATCTTTGAAATGACGTTTGGAGAGAAATTGCCTAATATAGTTAAACATATGTCCTCTGATCCCCACGTGTTGTCAGTTTTTTTAGAATTGATGAATGATGTCGAAAGCCTTGTTCATGTCAAAGAATATGGTGATCATATGTTGGGAATTTATAAAAGTGTACTGGGCCTCGGCTTCCAATATTGCTAGGTGGTCTATAGTGCTTCGCCCTTTGCGGAATCCACTCTGAAATGACTGCAATAAGCCATTATTCTCTATTATCCACCTCAGTCTTTTAATAATCATGCGTTCCATAATTTTGTTTAGACAGCTTGTTAAAAATATGGGGCGATAGCTGTTGGTGTCTTTTATCTTTTCCTTTCTTATATATTGGGATTACATTTGAGCCGCACCAGGAATCCGGGAAATACCCAGTAGTCCAAACGCGATTATAATATTCAAGCAGCCAATATTGAGTATCAGACGGTAGTGGTATTATTTATCATATCATAATGGATATGATCGGGGCCCGGTGTTGATCCTCTAACTGAATTTGCATATTTGAATTCCCACATAGAAAAAGGGAGATTGTAATATAGGCCCTCAGAGGTATCTGAACTATCGAATATGTGTTCTTCTGGATTTGGATTATTATTTTCGGATAAATATATTTGATAATAGAACTCGGCAAAATTGTTTGCTATAAGAGCCTGATTATCGGACAATTGCCCATTGATTAGAATCGTATACCTAGGATATGTAGAATGTTTTGTGATTTTCCGAACTTTATTCCATACTTCAGTTAGTGGGGTTGATGAGTTTATGGAACTTTTTTTGGGAATTTTTCCCATAAATCGGCCTTAGATTGATTGAATATTCTCCTGCAAATAACCCTCTGTTTTTTATATTCAATCATATTTTCAACAGCCATGGAGTTTTTAAATTTCTTGTAGGCTCTTCGACGAATTTTAATCGCTTTTTTGCAGGAGTCGTCGAACCATGGCACTAGGGGGCGCTGTGGAAGACCAGACGTCCTCGGAATTGATGCTTTGGCAGCATTTACTATTGCATCTGTGATGGCTTGACAACCGTCAACTATGTTCATATCGGAGGGAGAAGTTAGAGGTGGTGAGGCCAAAGAGGTGAAAAGAGGCCAATCGGCTTTATTGAGCACCCATTTAGGTGTTGTGCGTGAAGTGATGGAGTTTGTAAATTTCATGAGCAATGGGAAATGGTCGCTACCATACAGGTCAGGAAGAACCGACCAATATAGGTTTTTGTATAGGGATAGACTGCATAGTGAGAGCTCAAGAGCTGAAAAAGTCTGTTACGTCGCGCTAAGATAAGTTGATTCTCCAGTGTTAAACAGGAGAAGATTAGTGTTAGCCATAAAATTCTCTATAATTTTACCCCGCATATTGGTGTCTTGCGAGCCCCATAGAAGATGGTGTCCATTGAGGTCTCCAAGGAAAAGAACAGGGTGGGGCAATTGATTGTAAATATCCAGAAGGTGTTGAGTTTCTATGTTACGGTCTTGAGGCAAATAGATATTGCATATGGAAAAGGTGAAATTTCGATGTACTTTTACTGCGACGGTTTGAAGATGAGGGGCTATTGTGATTGATTCGGAGTATATCGATTCGTGTATTACTATTAAGACAAGACTCCGTGATGGCTGTGATTTGGATTAGGGCTATCTTTCCGGTAAATTTCGAAAATTTTTATGTTAATTTTATCTTTGTTTGTTAGATGGGTTTCTTGTAGGGCAATGCAAAATGGATCAGTATCACGTATAAGTAATTTTAAGTCATTAAAATGAGTTTTTAGACCATTACAGTTCAATTGAACTATTGACATTTTTATTTTATTATGTTAGATTTAGAAAAAATATGATAAAATGAAGTAAAACAATACGTGATAGAATTTTGTAAAGGCAATTCAAAATATGGATATTATTGACAAAGACAAATATTTTTATTAGTATATTGATCTAAGTGTGTTTGTTTTATTAGCTTTTTTCGGAGGTTGACCTCTTTTAGATTTTTGGACTTCAAATCCTTCGTCATCTATTTCCTTATTAGCCCTCATTTTAACAGAAGGTGAAGGAGGGTCATCAGAAGCAGAAGGGATTGAAGAATCCGCAGGTTCCGTAGGTAAAGGGAAGGAAGCGTTGGCGGGAGGGGGAGAAGGGAGGGAAGAGCGGGAAGGATGAGGTGGGAGGCCAGGAGCGCAGGCTGCAGGGCCCGAGGATGACCGAGCACTGGCGGCTGGGCCCGAAGGTGACCGAGCGCGAGCCCGATCGAGAGTGATAGCCTGATCTAGGCTAGGGCGAGTTTCGTTTTCATTTAATGAATTCTGTTTTCCTATAGCTTTGCTAGACTTTTTATCTCTATGTTTAGCGAGTTTTCTTAGAAATAATAAAAAATATTCGCCTGAATGGCAACATCTTTTTTTGTTTCATTATTTTTGTTTTTTGTTATTTCCGCAAAGGTTTTAGTGAAGTTATTTGGGTATTTTTCTTTATATATTTGTTTTGCCTCACCCAGAGAGACTTTATTGTTTACTTGTATCGCATTGATCTCTTTTTGTAGTTTAAAGATCGGACAGGATCGATCAAGGGCATGATGAGGACCATTACAATTTATACTTCTGGCCGGAAGATTACACCTAATATTTTATCAGTGTTTAGCCTGACCGCACTTTACGCACACGGGCTCTTTTTTGCAGTGTGTAATAGGGTAAGAGAAACCAGGCATTTAAAACAACGTAAAGGGTTGGGTATATATGTTTGTACTTTAATTGTTTCATAGCTGATTTTTATCGTTTCCGGGGTTTTTGGCGTAGGAGAGGTAACAATATAATTGTGAGTTAAAATTTCGTTTCCATTAATTTTTCTCTTTATTCTAATTATATTTTTTATTATCTGAAACATTTCTTTTTTTATTTCATCTACTTCCATATATTGGAAATCATAATAACGGATTATTCCTTTGGAATAGTTGAGTGTATTGTGCTCTAATACCTGAACTAGATATTCACCCCCAAAGTCTTTACAAGATAACAATTTGCTAGATTGTTGACCGTTCAATGTTTGAATTAATAACGTACCGTCTCTTAATTTTTTTACGTTTTTGACATTACCTAATAAACCTGTGATGGTCTTTTGAATAAAAAAAGGGGAAGTTTTTTTGAAATCATGTTGGTCAAGCCTCTTCACGACCAGATATGTGTGAGAAATATTTTCAAATTCTCGTGAAATACTTTTATCCGGCGGAAATTTAATTTTACTTTTAGACCATTTTCTTTTTTTACTTAAGGGACTAGATAGTTCAGGTGGCTCAGAGGGTTCACCCATATTTTTCACGAATTATGTAATAAAAATATATACAAACAAACACAGATAAAACACAAATAATAATTAAAAGTAAGAAGTAATGAGAAATAAAAAAAATAAATAAAAAAATCTTGTAAATGAAGAATGGTGAAATACTTCTTCCAAATTTCTTTTATTAAAAATTTATAACATATACATTAATTTGCCAACGTTTCGGACTATTCGTCCCTCTTCAAAAAAAATCTGTATTGATATATGCTAAGTATATAAAATAAAAAGTACAACTTCTGTTTGAAAGGAAATTAAAGTAAACTTAAAAGAAAATCAACTTGATGAAATTCAATTAATTTATAGCTATTAAAAAAGAAAAAAGAAAAACTTATCGTTTCGTCAATCCTAGTGTTCACTGCGACCGTTCCATGTTAGCCGTTAACTGTGTTCTTAGGAAAATGTTTGGGCCCATAAGAGATACGGAGGGGTACAGGATAAGGAAGAACTCCGAATTAAAAGAATTATTTCCGGACCCAGACATCGTTAAAATAATAAAGAAAAGAAGGTTGAGCTGGCTGGGACATGTGGAAAGGATGCCTTCGTCGAGATTGCCTAGACAAATGCTGTATGGTCATCCGGGAGGATCAAGAAAGAGAGGTAGACCTCGCAAAAGATGGCTGTATGACGTGGAGGCTGATCTTCAGCAGCTGAATATACGTCGACGGCGCACAGTGGTGCATTAGGGGAAAAAACCCTAAAAATGAACATATTTCTGGAGTATTATTTTAATAATTTTTCAACACCTAACTACCTTTAGTACAGTTTTGTGGAACGATTTTCCCTAATATCTCAAAGCCCAGACAAATATACATCATTGAAGTAGTCCTTTTCTTATATGTTGTGAAAATCATGGTTTTATTGTTCTATAGAGATGATTTTTTTTTAACTAACTTTTTATCCGATTACTCTCAAAGCCTTTTGAACATCATTATACATATATACTGGTTCCATTAGGGGTTTTATTTTGATAAATTTAGCTTAACAGTGACAGCGAAGGATTTGTACATTTGCTGCCTGAAAGATCTAACTTATCGTGTTTTCATTTGAACTTTTAAAAAAAGCTCCGTCGAACTAGGTTCTGCGACATATTTTAAATAAAAGTACTACTATTGGAGAAAAATCGGTATTAGTTTCATTCCCGTACTCGGCCGTATGTGTTCACAGGTAAATATTATGCTCTTCAAGTAAACACCACTTGTTTTCTCAAAAGGATTATTTTTATCTCTTGGAATTACTTGTATCACTCATTACCTCAGTTCTCCATTAAATTTCGTCGTGTTAACAATAAATCGATCGACGGCTTATTTGAACCAAAAAAAAATAATGGACAATTTTTCTATTACACATAAAGTGTTGTGCGAGATTCTGTTTACCAAGGATCGTCCTTGGGAAGTGTGTTTCCAGGAACGGTTTGCTTATCTAAATCAAGAAGAATTATCACAGGTTATAAAGCAAGTGAAAAGAAGATTTCAGCCTCATTTTCTCAAAAGAGAATCGTTTTGACATTCGTTTGACATTTGAGGAAGTGCAAAGTGTTCCTACTGATAAAAGTCTAGGTGATAGACCTAGAAAAAGACTTCTCTGAAAGTGGAAGAAAGGCAAAATTGTACGAAATTCGAGAATTACAGGAAAATTACGACCGATATTTAATAAACCCGGCTGCTTCGACGACACAAAAAATAAAATAAAATAAACATGCGATGTTGGATGATCGAGCTTTAGCTTTGATGATTCAAGCTCAGCTACCTAAATACCAATATGAAATTATAATTAATACTATTAAAAACTTGGGATTTAATATATTACCATGTTATAGAAAGTTGTTGGATATCCCTTAAAAAACATATGCATATATCGATACCAAACTTGATCTTTTTTTAAATTTTGCTTTTTTGACCTCACATGTTGACCTTTCTAATAATTTGATTAAGTTGGCTATCATTTCATTTGATTTAGCACCTTAAAAACATATATATAGCTACCAAACTAGATTTATTTTTTATTTTTGACCTTTTGACCTTGAATTTTGACCCTTTCCAATAATGTGATTGAGTTGGCTATGGCTTCATTCGATTCAGCAGGTAATAAAACATAAAAATTGTAACTTTGATGCCTGTAACCCAAATGGTTCGTTTGAGATGAGGTTTTTTCCCATTTTTCGCCCTTTTGCACCACTGTGCGGCGTGCCAAAGCCACGGACAGAGTGGAATGGAGCAGGATAATGGAGGAGGCTTTGGTTCTGAATGGACCGTGACGCCAATTAAGTAAGTAAGTAAAAAAAATATTTCCCTTCCTTTTGCAGCTAACACATTTTTCATGTAGGTGAGGGTGGGGCACGATAAAACACTCGGAGCACTTTGGGAATCAAAAGGTCTAGTGCAACCAAATTCAGAGAGCAAGAGGCAAGGGTGACTCCAAACAAAGTCAGCAATTGTCAATTGCCCCCTTTCTACTTGTGTGACAGACTCCGCGTGCTGAAGTGCGGTTTTGTGTGGAAAAGCTATAAGTTTTCGTCGAACGGATTTTCGTCTCTAGGTATGAGGAATTATTTTATTCAATCTGCTCTTACAACATTTCATTATGCATGTATCTCTTAAGATTTTCCTGACTTTGGCTTTTCTATCTCTTCACGTTCATCGAAGGATGTGAAAGACATCAAAATGGCTCCTATAGGGTTCCTTGAAACAAGGGCATTTGGGGCACAATGAAAGGTTTTATGGAGTCCCACGAGTGTTTGATCATGCAATAAGCAGTCGTTTTTTTTTCATTTTCTGATTTTTTAAATTTGATAAAAAACTATTACCTAGAACCTAGGAAAATGTTTTGTTTTCCTGTAAAATACTTTTGATTTTGGTTATGTGGAGAAATTAACTATCTCTATGCCTAAAAATAAGAAATGCTTAAACATGAAATATAAAAAACATCGAATAAACATATACTGGAAAAAAAATACTTCGAAAACTCATAATACACGTTGAACCCACGCATGCGCAGCACGCCTTGACCATTGTTTATAATTAATGCGTTCTCCTTATGGGAAGGAGTTGTCAAAATGTTTTGGAACATACATATTTAATGGAATTTATTTGTTTTCTTGGTAACTAAACGAAGTTTCTAACGATTAAATAGAGACTTATAAAGTCAGACGCGATGGAGTATTATGCTTGCATTCCCGTATTATTAAAATAAAACCTTTTATTTAACAATAAAAATTGTTGTGTACTTTAGACAGCAAATACGTGATGCTTAAATTATTAAAAGCAGTTTACGGAGTGAAAAAATATGGTACAAGATTATCTTTAATCAATTATATTTTGGTTCCCTAATAGATTTCTGAATGCAATATTTAGTGGTTTTAATTTAATTTACTATGAGCTGTAAATACACCTATCGATTAACGTTCACGATAGATTTACATAAAGCAACTAGCAGTATAAACAAGCAAGCAGTAAAAAAAATCGACTGCTAATGAAATTTTCAGGCCCTTAAAAAAAGAAATAAACAATAATGAATCGTAATAATAAAACTACTGAGAACTTTCCAGTTTTTAGACAAATTATAATACTGTATAACTTATGGAACAAACAAAAATGAGTAAATAACTGTGGAAAAATGAGTGAAGTTGCGTCTATCTAAAAGCTGAATGGCGTTTAGATATTTATCAAAACACGTCGGTTTACAATCTAAGTATTTTAGAGAAACGACTGAACCCATCTTAACTTCAAGTGAGTCAATCAAGACGAAGTTTTATGCTCTCTTATCTTAAAGAGAATGCAATATTCTGTGCAATGAATCGATTTTTAGTAAAAAACTGAAAAAAAAATTGTTTTCTTCTTCTCCCCCCCCCCAAAAAAAAATAATAAAAACAGCGCGGAATCCCTTTTAAGGGACTTTTTACGAGTGATTGCAGGTAGTGTAATGAACAATTTATGACTAGTTGTAGCATTTTTTTATGTTCAGGTTAATCCCTGATTTTACTGTACTATAAAGACACTATTTATCAATTGATAATAAGTGTCTTACTTATTCGGCTACACCATTCCTCATGTTATCAAATATAAACCTAATATGTCAACCTGGGGAATGTTTTATTTATATATGCCTTCTTATTATTCAATTTAAAATATCCACATTTCGGGGTTCTGCCCCATCATCATAAAATCCCAAACTGAGACAGGGCAAAGATAAAGATTGGATGAAAAGGTGAAGATTTAGGATAGGCATTTGTGTGCCATGTTTCAAATTTATAGACGAGGTATAACATTATATAGATAATAAGCGATATTACCAGAGATTGATAATGTTTTAAAAAGAAAGTGAGTATGATGGCACAATAGAAAAATCTTATGATTTTAGTTTGTAAATTTGTGTAATGAACATCAAACAGAACCCCGAAACGTCGATATTTTAGATTAAATAACAAAAATATAAATAAAAACGGTGATCATTTCCCCACGTTCCCAAGGTTCGTAAAAAAGGTTAAATAAAATCATACTTTGATTTCATCGAGTTCAGGATACGTAGAGAGAGTGATTTCAAAAAGCGTCTCTTCTTTGTTTATCCACTTGGCAGTATCATCGAAACGTTGAATCTTTCTTAAACATTTCATTATATGCTGCAAACAATTTAATTTATAATTTAAAAATAGATGGAAATAAAAAAAAATAATATGAGCAAAAGGATACATTAAAATAAAATAGAAAATAGCAGGGGTTGTTAGTTGTCATGGATAAGGAGCAAGTATATAAATTACGAACATATCAATGTTAGGAGGAAAATTATAAATTATCCTTGATCATTGAGAAGCATGTATATGTTTCACTTATGATATGCTACTTCAGGCATGAAGGTGGGCATGAGCGAAATCAAATTCAGGCATTTGCCTAGAACCAGAGTCAATTGAAACCTGCTCTTCCAACAGGAGTTTTAAAGTTATAGCTGTAAAGTTAGTCCACTTTTATTAAATTTCTGTAATTCATCCTGAAAGATGCTTTTTCATGTAGTAATAAAATAATCCATTATCCGAATGAATAACTTCTTCAAATACTTTCTTAAGTTGACATAGATATGTTATACAATCAGGTACCTTCTAACATATGCGCCATTACTTCTAAGAAGTGAGATCCCATTAAATTACAATGTATTATCTGCTAACACTATGTGTTAGTTATATGTTAATTAAAAGAAATTAAAAAAAAAAAATTGTGAACCAGAAACACAAGATATTTGTAATCGCACTGAAAAGGCCATTTACAAAGAAACTCTACAATAATTCAATGATTTAAAATAGTCGTTGAGTAACTCACCAAAGTATAGATACCAATCATAAGATAATTATCGAGATGGTCCAATCCATCCAGTTCTTCAGCACTGAAATTTTCTAAATCCTCATTGAGCTTTTCTGTCACATCATTCAAACGTTCTTCAAATTCAGATCTAGTAGCCTGGAGGAGCTTTATTCATAGTATAAAAAATCAAAAATTATATTTTAACAATATACATGTATTTAATATATACAAGTATGTAATTTAACAACAATAACTAATTTTCGGTTTTGTTAAATGGAAGACTTACTACAGTGTTCTCAGCTATAACATTACTCAAATATTGGACCCAACCAAGCACAAGACCCATCATTTCAAGATACGACTGAGATACGGTCACTATCTCCATTACTCTGTAAAACATCTCGAGGTAATTGATTATGCCTTCTCTCATATTTTTCATGTGTTTCGTACAGACAAAATTCATGAATTTCGCTAGGCTCATGAGTTCCTCTGTTGTTTCTGGAACCTTGACAGCTTGCAATGCGATTTTGTAAAATTCGTCGCAGTTTCTAAAAAATATAGTAAAAAAAGAAACCGGAAGTTCGAATAGTTCAGATAATTGTATTGACATTAATTACCTTTCACAGTATTGAACATGAAATCGAAGAACTTCATTCATTATTTGATTGATCCTGCTGTCAGTTATAAAAAGCAGAGTCTTTATTAGAGACTTGTTATGTGCCCTAATATCAAAATAAAATCGTAATTAATAGTATTGTAAGGTTCAATCATTAATGAAATATAATGAAATAGTATTGTAAATGTACATTTAGTTATATCACAGGATGGTGGATGCTACTTGATATTATTTGTATTGAAATTGGATAGTCCGCAAATGGTCCATTTTGGTTTTTGTTGCCAATCTCTATCGGCTGCCTGGAAGTAGCGGTACCTACTAACATTAGTGGTAGCATCGAGATTCATTTCTCGGGGTGATTGAGAAGTAAGTATTATCCGGAATCGAACTGTCGAGGTGCTACCCGGGCACTCTGGGACCCTGGAATCTATAATTCCTCGAAATATTTCGAGTCTTGGATGCAGTCGATGCACCCAAGCCCATTTAAAAACCTTGAAGAACGATTTCAAAACTGGAGAAATAAATAAATGTCAACTATTCCCATCGTCGCACAGTGAGAAAATTTTGTGATTTAGCGGCCAAAAATCTATAACTCCTGATCAAATGACGATAATCAAATAGTTCTTTTTTCATTAATGAGCTTGACATTTCTTTCAATAGTGAGAATAAAAAAAATATAAATATCATCACTCGGGGTATTTCAAATTAATTTTAAACTGAATCCTTTCTTCACTTTAATTTAAATAAAATAGTTTATTAGGTGCATGTTAATACATAGAGGATGAAATGAGTCAGTATTGTTATCTATTGACCTTTCTGCTTATATACATGTCTTTTTCCGGTATTTGCTCCTTTTAATAGATTTTTAAATAATTATTGTCTGAACACGAAAAAATCCAAAAAATTAAATTAAAAATATCCCATTTTTTACAACTTTTAAGGGAAAGAAATATTATCAAATAATTAAAGTAGAAGTATATTTTAGGATTTAGTCCAATTCGAGGCCGAAAATATATTCAAAGTTAAAATTTGTGGCTTTAAATCTTGAAATCGATATATCGCTAAACGATCGCATTTGATCGCTCCAAATCTATTATGGCATTTTAGTACTCTAAATCCTCTATCACTGTGAAAAAAATCAGAACCAATTATTGCCAATAAAAATTTTTACTTTATTTTGAATATATTTTTTTAAAATTAATAAATTAACATGCTCGAAATTATATTAGATTGTTATTCAATATTTTTACAGGCATTTTCCATGTTTAATTAGTTTATTAGGTACAATAAAATGAAAAATGAAGCCTAATGACATACATTTATTTTGTTTTTTTGTGAAGCCAATAAAAACCTTATTAAAACTAAGTTAAAAGATTGGTACGCTGGATAACGAAATTTTAATATGATTATGTAAATGTGAAAAAATTTTAAACGTAGAAGAAGAAATAATATATCGGTTTAAAAATATATTAAATATGTTAAATAGTGGATTGAAGTTAAACCCTCAAAGGTTTGGGCAATATACTAGCTCTACTTTAGAATTTTATAAAAAATCTTACGGGAAGAGAGATTTAACACCAACTGTTCATAAAATTCTCTTCCACGGTGAATATATACTCAGTTTTCATAATTTGCCTATTGGAGAACTATCGGAAGAAGCTCAAGAAGCTAATCATAAGGAGTACAGAAGGTTAAGACTTACCAACACCTGCAAAATAGCAAGGCAGCGAGTGAACGAGGACCTTTTCCGAATTATGCTTGTCTCCTCGGATCCTCTGCTATCATCTTTGAGATTGGGTAAAAAAAGTAATGTAATCAATTAAGATTTTCCAAAAGATATCAGGGATATTTTTGAATAGGTAATCGAAATAGGAACTTAAAATTTGTAATTTCCATGTACTTTAAATTAGATTGAAATAAATATGAAAATATATATATTTTTTTATATTAGCCTTCATTTTTCATTTTATTGTACCTAATAAACTAATTAAACATGGAAAATGACTGTTAAAATATTGAATAAAAATCTAATATAATTACGAACATGTTAATTATATCAGTATAAAACAAAAATATTCAAAATAACGTAAAAATTTTTATTGGCAATAATTGGTTCTGATTTTTTTCACAGTGATAGAGGATTTATGGTGCGGATAGGGACAAAACCCAAAAAATGAAGGTGCTCAAACCAGAACTTGAGAGATATTTTTTGAAACCTAAATACCTCTAGAGTAAGGATCCACACCAATTTTTCAGATTAAAATTCATTAAACCTTTGAAAATAAGGCAGTTTTGGGCATCTTATAGGAATGACACGAAAACACTTTTGTTAACCTCCTTTTTCGAAGTGATCTTAGGGAAGCCCAAATTTTTCCGAGGCAGTAATTTTCGAAAAAATTTTATTTAGGCATCCTGAAAAAAAGATATTCAATCCTAGATTTAAAAAAAAAAAGTTTAGAGTGGATGGAAAAGAGAATTGGATGATCTCTTGAAACATGTCATAAGTGATATGGTTATTGGTCTTTTTCAATGTTAGCTCCGTCGACCTCCGTCTTCTGGTTGATATTAAATCAATCCAGAGGTATCACTGAAGATATTCCAAAAGATTTCAGATCCGAAAACGTCCGAATCGTTGAATGAGATCATTTCGTAGTTAGGAATGCGTGAACGGGAGTGCTGTTTACTCAAGTGTCCCCTCTTCCAGGTGCAATGTTTTCAATCGCTAATACGCTTGTATTCAAACTGCATACGTTCAAACGAATACGCTTCTGGATCAAAGGATTTGTCAATATGTCAACAATTGTTTATTTGCCTCAGTTTTCAGTTTTCTTTCAGCGAAGAGAGTGAAATATTTATCATCTCCATAACAATCATTTATTTAAAATTTACTATGGATAAATACTACCTACTGCGATGTATATCACATACATCTGATGAATAAGAATTCGTCGCTAGAGCAGCCGTTACCAGCATTAATTCCAGGGGTGGAAGGTGAGCCCTTATTTACAATTATTTCGGAAATAAAAAAAAAATGTGTTAGACATTTTAATAAATGCTTTAAGGAAGCGTCATACAATCAGGACCTTTTTTAAGAAAAAGCAGTAAATGGTTGGAAAACAACTTTATCGTGCCCTTGGTGCCGATGGGTTGCGAGACCGAACGTGAACCAGGTTCTAGAAATTTGGGGGGGGGGGGGGGGGGGGGAGGGGAGACCAACCAAAGATTTTTCTGAACGTAGTAGGAAATCTTGAAAAGCAACGAACGAAGATGTATTCAATTTTATGTTGGTGTCATCTGACCCATACATCAGTAACTTGAAGCTTAATGTGGAAAAAAAGAAAATACCTCTGGATGTTGATGCGAAAGCTTTAATTTTTTAAGAGTAATATCACTTCATAAATATACATATAAGTGAATGATTTATATAAATATTAATCTTAAATTGTACTGAAGAAGGTGTAACAACTGAAACCCATCTACAATTGTATTGTTTATGTTAGAAAAAGAGTACTCAATTTTATTTTCGTAGTTATTTTTGTAAATATATATATCATATATATATATATATATACCGCAAAATGAGGTGACATAGTGACTAATGGGGTGACTTTGTGACAAGCCTATTTTTCTACCGTTTTTTAATTTTCCTCTTTAAAAAGAATCAGGTTAGGCAATTCAGTGTACTTGTCAGTTGGTCAGTAATGTGCTACAACCTACTGGCTACATATAACTTCTTTCATTCCATTTACCATGGTGGTTTATTTCAGATATGTTTGATTGTTTTCATTTTGTTGAAACCTTGAAATAAAGCACCATGGTAAATGGAATGAAAGAAGTTATATGAGGTCAGTAGGTTGTAGCACATTACTGACCAACTGACAAGTACACTGAATTGCCTAACCTGATTCTTTTTAAGGAGGTAAATTCAAAAACTGTAGAAAAATAGGCTTGTCACAAAGTCACCCCATTAGTCACAATGTGACCTCATTTTACGGTGTATATATATATACTCAATATTAGTTCAAATTCTGTTGGTTCCTATAATATTTATTACGATCCAGGTAAAATCAAAATTTTATATATTTTATTTTATTAAAAATGTGTATTTTTTTTACCCTTTAACCCTTAAAATGAAATATTACAGCTTTAAAAGTGGCATAAATCGATTTAGCGACCCGAAAAACCATGAAATGTATATATTTAATCGTCATTTGTGACCAGTTAAGGGTTTTGTCCCTAAATTGGTCATTTTGAACCACTGTGCGTCGCTTCATCCCTTTTCAAAAACCAGCAGTAGTCGCCCAACATAGCCGGGTCCTAACGACCTTGGTACCTTGTTTCCATTGTCCTTATGTCCTGATGAAACCTTTCTCCCTGTTCGTCGCTCACTGCACCCAGGTTTTCGAGGAAAGTCCAAATGCGAGTGTAAAAAATGAATTTTTAATGACATTCGACAACCCAGTGTTTCATAGGCTTCCAAAAGATCGTCAATGAGTTCTGCATCGCAAGCAAGGAGAACATGCCCGCTGACAAAATGAAATCATTAGCTGTTATGCATATAAATACCTTGTACCCAAAAGATCTGTGGACCCGAATATATACCGACGGATCGGCCACAGATGCAAGAACTAACGGAGGGGCTGGTATCCACACACAATTGCCCGGAGGCAACATTATTGAGAAGGTTGTGCCAACTGGCTCTATATCTACAAATTATCGGGCTGAACAGGAAGCCGTCTGTGTAGCTTCGGGACTTCTTAAGTCACTAAAAAGACCCGAAAGCTCAAAAATCGTTTTCCTGACGGATGCCAGATCAATCTTGCAATCCCTAAAGTCAAAGTGGGGTGCAGGCTTGAGGAAACTGGCCAAAGAACTGGAAAGCTTGATGGCCATGCACAAGGAAGTTACCCTATAATATATTCCTGGACACTGCGGCCTCGCTGGTAACCAGAAGGCTGACCAACTGGCCAAGGATGGGGCCTTGAGCCCGCAGTTAGAATGTTCTCTTAGTCTGGAGGAACAAAAAACCATAAATAAAGCTGCAATTAGTGACCGTTGGATCAGGACTCATCCAAATCATGACCCTGGGGATGCCATCCATGAACTCACTCGACGAGAACAGGTCCTTATATTCAGACTACGTACGGGACACAACAGGTTTAGAGCCCACCAGTTTAAAAAGTTTCACATTGGCTCCAGTCCCTTCTGCGATTGTGAAGAGGGTGAACAAAATGCTGACCACATCATACAAACATGCAGGCTCTTTTCCAAACTAAGGAGTCAGATCTGGCCCACCCCGACTGAAATGCAAAAAAAAACTCTACGGCAGCCTGGAGGACCTCAGGAGGACCGCCCAATTCTTTACTTTAATTCCCGACTTGGCCATCTAAGGGAAGAACGAAGAAGAAGAATGAATTCTGTATAATTATCATTTTTTTTTTTTTTTTACCTAAAAATCCTTTGAACACGTTCACAAAACTCGTCTAAGCTGCCAATTCCTGTTCATTTAATTTACTTTGAAATATTTGGTCATTTAGGAGCATCTTAATTTGAGGTCCAATAAATATGCCTTCTTTTAGTTTGGCATCACTTACCTGTGGAAATCTTTCCTTCACGTACAGAAAACCGTCATCATCTTTGTCCATGGCTTTGACAAAGTTTGTCATGAGTCCCAACTTAATATGGAATGGAGGAAGAAGCAAATTTTGTGGGTTAACAAGTGGGTCGTATTTTATGTTCGCTGACCCAGGTTCAAAAGAAGATCTCTTGGGCCAATCTTTCTTCTTGTAATGCTCTTTTGTAGCCCTGCTGTCCCATAGACACAAAAAACAGCAATACTTCGTAAAACCTCCTTAAAGTCCCATCAATATGGCTATCACTTTTAAATCGCCACAAATAACCCACTGGTACTGTTGATACTGAAGGTAATTTAATATGGTTGCTAGATTTCCATAAGTTTCTTTCATCGTCACAGAATGGGCTAAAGGAATAGATGGACGTGTATTTCCATTGTGAAGTAAGACTGCTTTTAGGCTGTATTTCGACGAATCAATGAAAAGACGCCACTCTGACGGATCATATTGCATATTTAGCTCATTCATTAAACCAATAACATCATGGAAGAAACAAATGGAGCCTTCCATTTTATAGAAACTTGAATAGGTTAGATGACGTTTTCGGTAAATAGACACATTTGTATTTTTATGTAAGAGGTTCCACACTTGATGTCTGGAAGGAAGAAGTTCTGATTTTTCCTTTGATAACCCCAGGTCACGCGCCAAATCATTTAAGTCATTTTGAGTTATTAAATGAGGTTCACCATTACCTTCGAAACACTCTGGGCCACTTTGTGAGATCTCAGGAGCACATTGAGGATCAGATCCTGATGAAGAATTAGATTCATCTGGCAATACTATGCCGAGGTCTAAAGGCGGAATCGGGACAGGTAGTTCTGGGCTATGAGAAACTGGTCGAAGCGAAGAAGGTAAATTGGGGTAAGTAATTTTGTCCCTTTGTTTTTTCGAAATTCCTTCCATATAAGTTAAACAATCACTTACATGATCAGTAGGTTCTCTCCATATCATAGGAACTCCAAATGGCATTCTTTTCTTCTTTCCCTGCATCCACTGCACCAAAGTCACGTGACAACTCACACAGCAAACATGAGGGGCCCAACTTTTGTCTTGATCTCCAATTTGAAACTTAAAATATAAGTAATAAGCTTTTTTCACTTCCGTGGATATTGATCTTGCTTGAGTCTTAAATAAAAATCCTACATAACAACGCAGTAAAGAGCGTCCCATGGTGGAATAATGGTTTATTTAACTGAAAAGATTAAGAAAATTACGTAGGCAATACCAGAGAACAAAATATAATGCAAATCTTCAAGAGGAAAGGAAAGTCACTTACTACCTAGCTAAGAATGAATTTTCCAAGTTAATTATGAAGACGAAAAACGAATCCTGGAAAGATTACTGCACAGTAGGAGCTGGAATTTTCCCATGGAGTCAAATTTACAAAATCGCTGCTGGAAAAACTAGACAACCTCTCAAATTTTCCACTATATACAGAAGCTGGTCATTCCTCTTGAAGAGACTACATTAAGTCTGTTTGATGTCAAGTGCTATTAGGAAATGATGACCTTCCCATAACTCAGGGAGCAATAATGTTTGCTATCAGGGGAACGAAAAACAATAAGGCTCCTGGAAAAGATGGGTTTACAAAAGAGATAATAGAGAAGACCTTTAAAATTACCCCACTTACAATATGCAAAATATTCAATGAATGTCTCGAAAGAGGGTGTTTCCCAGATTTATGGAAAGAAGCGAATATCCCTTCCTGGAAGAAACCAGGAAAGGAAAGAAGCCAAGATGCTTCCAGATATAGACCAATAAATTTACTACCAGTTTTTGGAAAAATACTTGAAAAGATAGATAGATAGATAAATACGTTTATTTACAAAAATATTTACAATCTACTTATCATTAAATCTCGTATATAGACAATGAACTAAGGAGTTCGTCTGTCGAGGTTATTTGTTATTCAATAATACAATCAATAACATACAACATTACTATACATAGATAAAGTTATACATAGTACACTTCATAATTAAATGACATTACCTCATTAACTAATTCGTTTCTGTAATCAACTGCTTTTTTTAGATATAAATATAATTTTCTATAATCAGGACCATTTAATAATTTCAGCGTTTCATCTAGATTTAGCGTCTTTTTTTCTAAGAAAATTAATCTAAATTGCGTCAGCACCGGGCAAATAGAAATAAAATGCATCGTATCCTCAGCAACATTTAAATTGCATAATGAACAATTATTTCTTTTATTGATCCACGGTTGGTAATTAAGATTAAGTAGCTCTCCCCTGGCTTTAAAAATAAGTCGGATATAATGTATATCCTCTGCCTCGAAATATGTTAATTCATAATTTAATTTTTTATAAAACGAATGGTGTTCGGCATTTCTCGCTCTTTCGGTAAACCTATCCCTCGCTAGTTGACTCAACTTAGATAATAGGCCAGTTTTATGCCTTTCCAGCTGATCTAGTAACCCTTCGGCTAAAAAATCTATGCCAAAACTTCTGCCTAGTCTTTTTAAGGCATTCATCCAACTTACATTTTTTTCTATTATTTTGAGGGCAATTACTTTCGGTAAACGATTGGTTCCCATCCTTAATACCTTTATAATGTAGTTCAGGTGAATGGATAATGTGTAAATATGTAGCGGATCTAGTTTGGTTTCCAAATATAGCATGTAGTTCGGTGTATTTATAGGTAGCCCAATAATTCTTTTTACAAAATACCTTTGAAGTTTTTCTACTAAATCTAAGTCTTCATATCCCCAGATCTGCGCTCCATAGCACATAACCGTCCTTATCGTAGAATTAAACACATTAAATTTTTGTTTCAGTGGGACTTGTTTGTTTGACATCAATCCGGACCAAACCACATTCAAAATATTTTTGCAGGCTGTCAGTTTAAGATTGATGTGTGTTTTTAAGGATAAATTATGGGTTATATTGATACCTAAATATTTGTAAACGTTTACTGTTTCTATTGGTTTTTCTTTAAAGTACCACTTTTTCCTTGACTTTTTAAGTTTTTTACAACATACCATTATTTTAGACTTATCTAGATTTATTTCGAAATTCCACGTTCTACAATAATCTTCTAATTTAAAAATCATTTCTTGCAAAATTAGGCCGTGGTCTGCAATTAATACCACGTCATCAGCATACATCAAAACATTCAGCCTTTTTCCAGCGATGAGTATTCCGCCCTCGACACATTCTACCAAATCGTTAAATAAAAAGCGAAAAAAGTAGAGGACTCAATAAACATCCCTGCCTTAAGCCGATATCAGAATCGAAGTTTTCAGACAACCCTTCTTTTGTCAACACTCTAAGGTTTGTCACGTCATATAGATTTTTGAGGATATTGAGAATTTTTGTTGATAAATTCATGGTGCTTAATTTGTAGAATAGTGCTCTCCTATCAACTCGGTCAAATGCGGATTTAAAATCTATAAAAAACAGAAATATTTCTTGATTGCAGTTAAATTTTAGATTTATGAGACCATTCAGGGTGAATAAGTTATCATATGTGGAGTACCCGGGCCTGAATCCTGCTTGATTTTCATGTAATAAGCCTGTAGACCATTTTACGAGCCGTTCTAAGAGGACCCCTGTGAATATTTTTGATAGACTATTAAGAAGTGATATTCCTCTATAATTGCTGACATTGTTTAAATCTCCTTTTTTAAAAATCGGAAATATAATAGCTTCTTTAAAATTGTTCGGAAGTTTCTCCTTTTCCCAAATCTGATTAAAAAATGTATGTAATTTATCATAAAAATTTGGAGGTGCTTTTTTATAAAATTCATACGATACCCGATCAAACCCTGGTTGTTTGCCGTATTTACATTTTTCGAGAACTGTTTTTATTTCATTTATTGTTATCACTTTGTCCAATTCAACGTCTTCTATATACGGTTCAGCGAAGAGAATCGGTCCACAGGTGGGGGATGGTATGATCAGTTGTTTAAAATAGTTAACTAAATCTTCTGATTTTATATTAGATCCGCATACAAATTTCCGTTTTTTGAGATAATTTATTGTTTTCCATAGTTCTTTCGTGTATCTAGCTTCCTTTAATCTCTGTATTATATTCATAAAAAATTTCTTCTTTTTAATTCTACAGACACTTTTGTATTCGGAATATGCCAGGAGATAAATAATCTTGGCAGCCTCGGATCTAGTGTTTCTGAATACATTTAAAAGGGAGAATGACCTTTTCCTTGCTTTTCTGCATTCCCAGTCGAACCAATTATTGCGGGCAACGCTGCAAGGTTTTCGCGATCGATTGCCCGATGCCGCTCTTATACAGGATACTATCGCTTCAGAGCTACTGTCCGGTTTTTCGCTGTCCAATTCTAAATCCTCCGTCATTTTTTCTAATTTCATAGTATACAAATCCCTATGTTCTTCAGTCCAAATTAGCTTTGGTGGGAGGGGCATATAGTTTTCTCTTCTTTCACCTGTCTTTATTTTTAGCTCAATCGGCATGTGATCCGAATAAATTTCGCCAAGAACTTTGAACTGCTCCACATACTTTAAACAATCGATTGTTGCCAGGCACAGATCAATTACTGAGTCACCTCTCGGGGATGTAAAAGTTAAAGCGCCATTTTCGTCACCTTGCGTTCTCCCATTCAATACTACCAGACCATTATCATCTAAAAACTCTAATAATTTTTTGCCTCTAGTGTCTATTTTTTTATCTTGTGATATTCTATTAGATGTTATTGGGCAATAATCTAATAATGCGCTACTTATAATCTGTAGGTCACCAATGTGTGCGTTACAATCTGTTAAAATAAATGTCTTTTCGATTTTATTATTAATAAATAAATCTTCTAATGCCGAAAAATCTTTTTCCCAGTCGTTCAAATATATTGGCATTAAGCGTATGCAGTAGTTGTCGATATTTACGTTTATGACCACGTAGTTATCGATAAATTGAAATTTAGCCCTACATGGATAGATACGAGTATTTAATTTAATACCGCACAATAGCCCGCCACTCGCTCTACCATAGTGAAACTTTTTAATTGCTGGCTTCCAATGAATTTTAAAAACAGAAAAAATATTCTCATACAATAAAAAATTTTCTGCTAATACAAAAGTTTCAGCTAAAAAAATAATATCAAATTTCTTAATGAATTCCATAAAATGAAAATTATCTTTCTTAGAGGCTAGGCCTCTTACATTATAAAATAAAATATTCAAAACCTTATTTCTATTACAATTAATATTATTTACTCGACAGACGACATTACCTCATAAACCTTTATTTACGCTGGGTTGTTTGCTAACAGGAGCTAATCCGGGCGGTGAGTGAAGCAGCCTATCCAGAAGCTGGGTGAGGTCCAGTCCAGTGAGAGAGTTGAGTGTAGACACTGCGTCCTTCTCCTCTTGACACAATAAACCTTCATTCTCCGACCAACTAAAGTTTTTGTTTTTAATTTTCATTTGATTTCCTCTTACTTGAACTTTATTTTCCTTATCTCTCACCTTGTTAATTATTTCTCTTCTGATTACGAGAAGCTTAGATTGTTTAAATCTTGTGCTTGAGCTAAAGTCTCTATTAACAGTGATCCCTGTGTTTTTCAACTGTTTTGTGCTATAAAGAATATTTTTAACATCGGTTGTAGTTGAATACTTGAAAAGATTCTCATTAGAATAATAATGTACCATATGACCTCCAAGGGTCTTCTGTCAAAACAATAAGGGTTTACACCTGGAAAAGGGACCATAGATGCAATGTACGATGTTAAAAGTTCTTTGGAACAATCCCTTAAAAATGAGAACAGTGCACTAATCATATCATTAGATGTTCAGGGAGCATTTGATTCTGCAGATTGGCCAGCCATCAAATATCAATTAAGTAAAAAGGTGTGCCCAAGGAACTTATACAATTTAGTGGTAAATTACTTTAAGGAGAGGTATGCATCTATTTCAAATAATAACTGTACAGTGGTCCGTAAACAAGAAAAAGGTTGTCCACAAGGGTCTTGTGGAGGACCCGGATAATGGAATATTTTGTGTGGGGCTGCTTTTCAAATAGATTACCCAGATGGTATTCAGGCCTATGCCTTTTCGGACGATTACTTATTAGTAGTTTGTGCGGAGGTGGATTGGAAGCTCTATTATCTTGCAAATGTCGCTATGACCTTACTGGAAAAATGGACAAGGTGTTTTAGTATTTCCTTTAATTCCGAAAAGTCAAAGGTTCTTAAGATTAGCAAGAAGTTGAGTAAACAGGGACCAGAAATATTTCTAGGTTGCAGAATACTAGAAGTTGTAAAAAGTATGAAATATCAAGGAGTCATATTAGAAGAAAACTAACATGGAATAGCCACATAGAGTACATATGTAAGAGAACACTACAATTAATTTACCAGCTCTCTAGATTAGCTAAAGTTTACTGGGGATTACCATCAAGATCATTGGAAATAATGTACTTCCAATTATGACCTATGCTGCACGAGTGTGGGCCTCAGCATTGGAAAAGCAGTACAATAGAGAAAAGCTTAAAAGGGTCCAAAGGCTAATTCCGTTGCGGATGATAAGGTGCTTTCGAACAATCCCCTTTGAGGCAACTTGTGTGGTAGCCAAGTCCATTCCAATAGATCTATTATTCAATGAAGAAGATAGAAAAATATGAAATGAAGTCAATGAGTTATGAAGGTCAATTTGGACCTCACTTGATAACACTGTTCTGCACGAAAATCCTCCTTCAAACCAAAACATGCTTTCTTACTGTTATCAGATGTGCTGAACACGAATTTGAAGTCAGATTTTGTCTATCACGCACAGTTTCCTGAGAAATTCTAGTTTTTTATCCAAAAAGGTGAGTTTTTTGTGGATTTGACGAATTTTTTTTCGGCATCAAAACATAGTGAAAAAAATTCAAAAGCCCGATGATTTTGAGCGCAATGAAGTATATTTGAATGAAAAAAATTTGATGGAAATATTACAAGTGGTTAAAGAAATATGGCGTAAGGAAAAAGTAGGTGAAAAAAACATTGCCAATCCTCCATTAGTGGACAAAAACCAGATATTTTTACCCCCACTCCACATAAAATTGGGGCTAATGAAAAACTTCGTAAAAGCAATGGACAAGGAAGGAGAAGGTTTCATGTACTTAAAACAAAAATTTCCGCATCTCAGCGATGCTAAGATAAAGGAGGGAATTTTCGTAGGACCCCAAATTCGACATCTACTCAAGGACCTCACTTTTGAAGCAAAGTTAAATACTACTGAGAAAAAGGCTTGGATTGCTTTTCGAGAGGTATGTGCTAAGTTTTTGGGAAACAAAAAATCTAGAGACTACCGAAAAATAGTCCAAGAACTGCTTACTTCATATAAAACATTGGTATGCAATATGTCCTTAAAAATACATTTCCTGCATAGTCACCTAGACTTTTTCGCCCCAAATTTGGGTGCAGTTTCGGACGAACATGGAGAACGATTCCACCAAGACATATCCAGAATGGAAAAAAGATATTCTGACAAATGGAATGAGAAGATGCTGGCGGATTACTGCTATACACTGCAGCGGGAGACAGAGGAGGAAGAGTACAAAAGAAAAAAAATACTCATTGACGATGTGTGTATATTTTTTGAGTTGTATCATATGTAGTATTATACCTGATAGCATGCAGGATTCAATTAATTATATTTTATCGTTGAAAAAGAAAAAAAATCTGTTATAATAAAGACAATAATTTTCAAATACAATTTTTCATTTTTTCCAAGTTTCACCTCTTTTCTCTCAAAATCAGAGGGTGATAGAATTTTTCTGAGTTGAGATTCGGACTCAGCACACCTGAAAACATGAGAAACAGGCAAAATTGTTCAAGGGAGGGGAGAAAAGTTTTTTTTTGCAGAACAGTGTAATAGATCCAAAGTTCCAAACCCAGCTTACATTACACACCCACTATCTATTTGTTCCACCCTAGAAAGGTCTCCGAGTGATTACAATATACAATACACGATTGATACAGATGGAAGTTAAATGGGAGAAGATACTATATAAACCGACAGTCAAGAGGTGGACGAGCCATAAGTGACACCGTGGGTGGTATTATTTGTTTATTGCGTCAACTTACCTTGAATCGATGAAAACTTAATTTAAAATTTACCAAGGCACATGAAGAAAACATAGGCAATTAGGAAGCAGACAGACGAGCAAAAGAAGCAGCTAACAACCCATTACTAGAAGTGAAATTTGTAAAGGCTCCGATGTCATATATTCAACATGTAATAAGACAAGCTACTATAATGAAATGAGAAAAGATGTGGAGAATGTTTAGTAACGGTAGTCACACCAAAAAATGTTTCCCCACTTTTAGCGATAGATGCAGAACAGATCTTCAAATAACTTACAAAACCACGCAGGTGTACAGTCGGCATGGGAAAAATGGGGCCTATTTATACTGATTTGGTCTAAAGGAAGATGCAAGGTGTCACTGTGGATTGGGAGATCAGACTTGGGAACATATAACATATGACTGCCCCACTTTTGAAGCAATAAGAATCAGGTTAATCAAAGAAGTCTTAACATCCGGAGTCGGTTGGCCACCTGATCTTTACCAACTAGCCACAAGATTTACTGATGCACTCAATTCCTTCATCTCGTTGATGGACTAGAGTGATATATAATATTAGATAACATTACAAATATTGCAATTGTAAATAGGTGAATATTACATTTATGCTTAAGTAAAGATTTAATTATGTAAATAAGATTGATTGTAAAGTGATGAACGGCTGCTTGTTATTGTTATACTGCAGATTATTAATTTTTCTTCTTTATTGACTTCTTTGTATATAGTAAGAATTGTATGAGCAACACATTTAATCATTTAATGGAAGCATGGGGTAAATAAACTCCCTCTCTCCTAGGGTTACTAGGGAAACAAAAAAAAAACCAAAACACACACACACCATTTTGCGGGACTTACGGGAAAGTAAAATTACCTCGATTTGAGATATTACTTACTTAAAATGCGTAAAATAGGTATTTAATTCCAGTTCGTTGACACTCCCTTTAATAGCTAAATAGCGATCAGCTGTGGCAATCAGCTCCTCCATATTCATTGCTAACAGTCTTTCGGAACTGGTCCGGCTGTCGTCCAAAACCTCTCTAAATTTTTCAGCTAAAACAAATAAAATACTCCATTCTTGAAATTTAATAATATCGTTTTGCATGGATACTGGAAATCAGATGTTTTCAAGTCAAATTTTTTTGGAATAGGTTTAAATTCTCAGGAAGCACATCCCTTATTGAAAGGGGATTGTGATTTTTTGGAAGGAACCATATTTTTATGGTGTTTTAATTTTAACACAAATGCACCTATTCGAATCTAATTTAACTGTTTTGATTAGCAGTTTAATTGAATACTAAAAATGATAATTCGAATTTTTTTTTTTTTATATATTTAACAGGAAATATTATTCGAGTTAAATATATTTGGGTAGGCACTAAAAATTGATGTGAACACAGATTCATTATATTTTATTTTAGAATGTAAACATGCTTATATGATTTCTATTTGAAGAATTTAAGAAGTCTCTATGTAAATTTCAGTCTTAATGTTTTTGTACATTGAAAAAGTACTTAGTTTTGTTTGAACATTAGAAGTAATGTTTTAATAAATTTAACTAACCTTACTAACTTAAAGTTGAGAATGTTTAAGAGTTTTTAGTTTTAAGATGTAAATAGTCATCACCTCATAAATAATTTGTTTTTCTTTAGTAATGGAGAATTTCTTGTTCATATTAATGTAAATAATCACAAATGAAGGAAGGGTAAAAAGGGAATGTAAATAATCCTTAGTTTTATTTGACTTTTAGATGTACTGTTGTTGTAAAAAAGGTTCACATGTTTAAAAGTTTTCCTTTTTAACAACTCAATGTAAAAATTTAAATAATTAACTGTACTTTAAACACTAGGAAGTATTTAGGAAGAATTTAAATGTAACCTAATTGTAATTTAAAATCTGCTATGTAAATGTAAACAATGCTACTGAGGCTACTGAGGTGCCATCTTGTGGTAACCACCAGAAGCTTGGATCAAAACATAAAATACTATTTTCTTAAATACGTAATTTATAAAGGATGTTTTTGCATATTTGATCATTATTTTCAAAATAATGGCTTGTAAAATCATAAAAAGTAATAAATTAAGCCTAGAAGATGTCGGCCCTATCTAATTCAGTGTGAGACGGCAGCGCTATCTAGAGAGTTAGTAACCTAAATTGGGGTATAAAAAAAAAATATGAATATGAAATATGAATCCCATAGAGCATGTATGGGACATGCTTGGTAGACGTGTCCGTGCCCGAGACCCACAAAATTTGGCGGATTTAAGGGAAATGTTAGTGGAAGAGTGGACCAATATCAAGAACACGTTAGAACCCTGGTCGCTGGAATGGGCAAGAGAATGGAAGCTGTTATCAGGTGGAGGTGGGAATACCAATTATTGATTTTATCCCTCATATTCTTCCTTCTTATGTTATGAGGCAGTAGCACATTTTTATTTTTTGGTTTGTTTTCCTATAAAAAATTTCCAGAAAAGATTTTTTTATTTTTAACTGTCCTTATAATTAAGTGTGGCTTCCTAAGAAAAGAGAATATTTTCAAAAACACCCTTCACAAGTCAGTAATTTCAAAATACTGAAGCGATCCTTTAATTTTGTACGGCAGTGTATATTAGAAAGGAACAGTGCACATAGAGAGGCAGGTCAGGGCCGCGCAGCTCCTTACCTAATAAAAGCATTACAAAAACTGCGCTGCTCTGTTCAGCCTCGCCTGCGTCTCAATATGAGGTCGGTCTAATACTAGTTAACGGAGTAATGATTCGATTATTTGAGTATTGTGAACTGTGGGCCAAGGGAAGTTTTGCAGATGAATTTTCCAGTTTTAAATTTTAAATCTTATTTATTTTATTTTAAATTTTAAATCTAACGTCATTTTTCTTTGTCACAAATTGGTCAATTGATGGAACTTATGCAACGAGGGAACTTATGCAAGTTCAAGGTGTCACATAATGAATGTAAACACAAATTTAGTGTTGTAATTGGCATTAATATCTAAATTAAAATGTGTAATAAATATTAAAATTAAAAGGAGTAATAGCATTAACATTAAAATTAGCAATTTATATTTAAGAGAGTAAAGTGTATACAACAGATCTTGTTCTCTTATTACGTACACATATCTTCATAATACTCAGTTAAAATTAGGTAAATTTCGTTCACAAAACTGCAAATCTTATGTTCGTATTTTTCCCTGACGCAATCATACTTTTCTAGCGTTATGTTTCCTCTTCTTCCAGTTTTGATGTGAAACATCTCAAAATGAATGAAGTTCATCCCCATTTGATAGACCTGTTAACACAGTTAAGTTTAATTCACCTCGACTTTGATTGGAGGATTTCCGTCCATCAAACAGCAGAAAAAAATATGTTTATATATACAAAAAAGCTGCCACTCTAAAATATTCTGATTAGTAATTAATAATAATAATACTTTTATTAGAATCGGGGAAATCACCATTCAAAAGCTGCGCTTACATTTTTCATTTGCAATAGAATATAATTATATATAAAGATACATGCCATATATTGGGGAAGAGCAGCTGGGTTTGGATCAGGGCGCCAAACCTAGGACTACATATTCTCGCTTAGAAGTGTTCTACAAAAATCTTGGGACGGGGGAAAAAGTATGAACCTCGCATTCGAAGATTGTTGGAGAAATGTGGGGCCATAAACCCCGGTTTTGCCCCGATAAAGATGCCGATGAAGAACATCAAAAGAATATCATGGAAGGGAATTTTAGGATAGACTAGCCTACCAAAAGAAGCCTGAAGATAGTGGGGGAAAGATGATTTATACAAATATGGAGGCAGAAAAGAGAAGAGATAGAAGTTGGAGGGGGTGCAAGATGTTCGGAGGTTGAGGTGACGGAGAGTTCGGGTGATGGTCCAGGGTTCGAGAGATAGTTGAGAGAAGATGCGGCGCTGAGTCTAAGAGAGCATCAGAGATGACAGAGACTGATCCACACCTGAGACTTAAATGATCCAGAGAGAGAAGTTCCAGATAAGTTTAATATGCAGTACTAATTGTAATATTGCGTGGTATACATTCAATTAATGATGTTAACTTGCCAGTCAGCATCCAGTAACTATGTTGTGTTAGTAAAATATCTTTATAGGATTTATTATAAGGGGGTATTAATGATTTACATTCTTACTCAATAAAATTAAATATGGAGTTCAATTTAGATTTGTTTCATTATTTTCATTCATCCCATGTCACAGGTTTCTTAAAATAAATAAAATTGGTAAACACGTCACCTCTGGAAAAGAATCCAATATTCATTGATACCTAATCAATACATTAGTTTGATATATTCCGTTTCTGGTAACCCCCACCCGCCTTAGAAAAGCGGCGGTCAGAAACGTAGCAATATATTCCATTTAAAAAATATTTTTAAAAAATCCCATACGAAAAACTAACATGAGCATAAAACTGAAACGGGGGGGGGGGAGATAAATTACAAAAGAAAGGAAACAAAATAAACATTGTTAGTTTTTTCTTACATACATAACATTGATGACTATTTTGCACTACTAATCGAAAACCAGTTTTAAGCTTCCATTTAAATACCAAGTGTCATGGCCGCAACTGCAGTTCTATGTTCTCATCGCTCTGTAATTGTTCCAATGTTATCTGGTTATTAGTGCGAATTTTGTTGTAAAACTCTGTAAACAGTGACTTTATAAAAAATTAAACATTTTCTTAATCACATCTAGTGAGGTGAGTGATTATTATAACTATTACCAAGTTTTATGTTGCGTGTAACAGCCTAGAGATAACTAACTATATCGGTAATTCCCCTAGCGGGTCTTATCGCAGTTAAGTTTATACAACGGTAGTGGCTTGTGTACTGACAGATAGCCTTCAGCCGTCACGAGTTCAAATCCAAGACATAGATTTTTTTTTTGATTTTTTCAGAGACTTTTTTTTTTTTAATTTATTTAAATGTTCAGAAATGTTTAATTTACTTATTGTATATAGTCTAGTTTTAAGAATTTTTGTATATAGTTTTTTTTTTAACAATTAGTTAATTTATAAATAGGCATTTTTTTTTTTTTTTTTTTTTTTTTTTCGGTTGGCGCATTAGGCCTAATAAGGCGTTTGGCCGCGCAGTGTGGTCTTCTTTACAGACATTTGTGTTGCCATGACTCCATAACCAATCCCATTGGGGCCAATTTGGCAGTGTCCTTCCCACCGATGGCGTCAGCTCTCTCGGGTTCAAGGACAGTGACAAACTGGTCTAGGTCCAAGGATTGTGGTAGCTCAGAGTCAGCAGGCCCCGAGGACCTATATTTCTTTCCCCGAAGCATACCGTCCTCGAACCAAACCTCCGGGCGGTTACTGACATCCTGGAAAACGACACCACGATTCTCGATGAGATACTCGGGGAAGGTTCATCACTCCTACGCCCGGTCGGTGTGAGTCGCCTCCAGTAGACTGACGGGCCTCACAAACCCGGGGGTGGGGGTACACTTGGACTGCGTGGCGTTCATTGGTGGGCGGTCACCCATCCAAGTACTAACCACGATGGACGTTGCTTAACTTTGATTACCTATTGCAAGCGCCCTAGATCGCTAGGCCATCCCGGCCCCCAGGCATTTTCGGTTAATTCATTATTTTTTCTTAATTATCTTCTCCAATGTCTAGCATGGATTTGGATGAGCTGAACTCTTCTGAGGAAACGGATGAAGAAACCGCATTTTCAGAAATTAGCGAGACGGACTCGCATTATTTGAAACGCCGAACTCTTCAAAAACGTCATCGTAAAGCCGCCCCCGGATCGGCGGGCAATTCACCTAACAAGAAATAAACAAAAGCGGCTAAATCGAAGTCACGTGAGAAAAACGACTCCCAGACAATAACTCGCAGTAAATCCACTGCAGCCACACATTCAAAATCTACAGAATCCTTAACAAATAACAATTCTACTACATCAACCAGTAATAATTCCACTACATCAACCAATAATAATTATACTACTACAATTAATAATAATTCCAGTGGCAACACTAACCCATCAAGTAAGACTCCTGAATCTCAGGGTATTTCAGACCCGCAACCACCACCCATTTTTGTCTCGAAAATCGATAATTTCATGTCGTTTGGTCAAGAAATAGCAGTCTTGATTGGACAAACAAACTTCAGATGTTTTGCCAGAGTCAATGATAAAAAAATAAATACAAACTCTAAGGAAACCTATAAAAAACTGATAAACCATTTAACATCTAAAAATTATGATTTCCACTGTTACCAGTTAAGAGAAGAAAAGGCTCTATCATCACCTCTATCATCAAGAGTGGATTAGAGGAAATAGGGCATACTGTGAGGCATATTTCATCGGTTCCACACCCAATAGATAAATATTCTCTACCATTGTTTTTTGTGGACTTAGAACCCGCCATTAATAATTCCGAAATATTTAATGTTAACAGGTTGGTATATTCAACTGTTAGATTTGAACAACAAAAGCAAAAACCTTTAATTGTTCAATGTAACAAATGTCAAAACTTAGGGCACACTAAAACCTATTACCACCACCAAGCCAGGTGCGTTAAATGTGCCGGCTCACATGCATCAGATACTTGCCAGAAGCCACTGAGCGAACCACCCAAATGCGCCCTCTGTGGCGAAGCCCACCCGGCGAGCTACAAAGGATGCATTGTATACTAAAAACTCTATAAGCAGAGAAGCCAAAACACAATATTAAGAAGTCAAGATATGAAAAGTAGCACTCAGGTTCCGGAAATAGAAAATTTTGAGTCTTTTCCAGAATTACCAAAACATTCTCACCACATCGAACAACCACCACCTCCTACTCCTGCAGCTACAGACCACTATCAACAGGACTTCCGGAAATCAAATGACGACACCACCTCCAAGAAACTACAGTCACATCATCACGTGCCTAGGGCTTCCCAATCCAAGCCCAAGACCTCCAATCCTCAGCTTCAAGTTACACGTAAGTCAATCCCGCCATACCATTTACCCTTACGTGTCAAAATTCACATCCTGAATCATCCCGACCTAATATCCCGTCAAATCCTCCACCAGATATACCTCTAAGAGTAGAGGTATATCTCCTCGTACCCAACGACGGGCCCAGCCCTCATCTAGCAATACAAACCATCCACCGCAACCAAGTAATTTATCCCAAAATCCTACCGACATCAATTCTAACCTTAACACATTTCTATGAGAGCTCCAAAATACCATCAAACCCCTCATCACTCTCCTAACCAGACTTCTTTCTGAAATTCCGTTTAATTTCCCACGATGAGCACAACGCCCCTAGCTGTCGTTCTTTGGAATGCTAACGGACTATATAACCACCAAGACGAACTTGACCTATTTTTACATGATAACCAAATTGACATTGCCCTGTTAACTGAAACTCACTTCACACAACGGTCACATTTTTACATACGGGACTACATCACTTATAGATCAGTCCACCCAGACAACACTTCCCACGCCGGTTCCTGCATCCTTTTCCATAAATTCATACCCCATTCTTTTATTCCTTCCACTCCAACTGACCATTCCATTCAATCAACCTCATTAACCATTCCAAATCGTCTTTTTCATCTAACTTTCTCAGCTGTATACTATCCTCCTCTGGTAATCCGCTCACCTATAATCTTCTTGATTCCTTATTTAAATCCCTCCGACCGCGCTTCCTTGCTGGAGGAGACTACAATGCTAAAAACCAACGATGGGGTTGTACAACATCCAACTCACGAGGTAACATCCTTACTCAAGTCACATCTAGCAATAGTTATTCTGTCCTCACACCCACGAGTCCTACCTATTGGCCCACATCCCTCAAAAAGCGCCCCGATATCCTTGATATCTTCATTTCCTCCCAGATTTCCCCCTCCTGTAAATCCCCCTCTGCTGTAATAAAACCCCTAAATGACCTTTCATCAGATCATAGTCCAGTTTTGCTTTATTTACATTCAAAGTTCGTTCCTAAACCTCCCCCTCCTTGATTGATTACTGGACGTGTTGACTGGGACAATTTTCAAGATAATTTGGAAATAAAACTAGACCTGAACATTCCACTCAAGACAAAACAAGATATAAATAATGCCATAGAGAAACTTACAACCTCAATTGATAAAATATACTACAATAAACTGACAAACAAATTAAAATCAGAAATTAAAAAATTCAAAATTTAATCAACTTTACTGAAAATCTAAATCCTGGTGACAATTCATTATGGACCACAACCAAAAAGCTCCTAAAATTAAAATACTTCAATCATCCACTGCTTACTGATTCCCGAACCTGGACCAGATCCGACGAAGAAAAATCCCAAATATTCGGCCAACACCTCTTCAAAACTTTTAGTCCACATCCTGATATCCTTAATCCTTCTCACCTTGAATGTATTGAAGCAGAATTGGATACTCCTCTCCAAATGGCCCTCCCACCTAAAGCATTTCATCCATCAGATATAACCTACATTATCAAGAAATTACCTTCCCGCAAAGCTCCTGGACACAACCTCATTATCTCAAAAATCCTAAAGCTTCTCCCCCGGAAAGCTATTTTGTTTCTTTCCTACATATACAATGCTGTACTCCGAACCACCTATTTCCCTGATCTATGGAAACTAGCTGTTATTAAAATGATTCCCAAACCCAAGAAGCCACTAGAACATCCATCCTCTTACCGTCCTATTTCGCTATTACCCATCATGGGCAAAACCAGTGAACACTCATTCACTTGAAAAACTCATTCTCAAACGTCTCTACCCCATCCTGGACTCAAATCACATAATTCCAGATCACCAGTTTGGATTCCGAACATCCCACTCCACGATCCAGCAATGCCATCTTGTGGTTGACGTTGTCTCGTCTGCATTGGAGCGCAGAATGTACTGTACTGGAGTCTTTCTCGATGTAGAACAAGCATTTGATCGAGTCTGGCACCCGGGATTGCTGTACAAACTCCGAAAATTCCTTCCTCCTACCTACTTTCTCATTATCCGTTCATACCTCTCAGACAGACAGACATATTCAAAGTAAATAGTAATAATGCCTTTTCATCACCCTTTTCTCAGTCTGCTGGTGTTCCCCAAGGCAGCATCCTAGGTCCCATCCTCTACACAGTTTATACAGCTGACATTCCAACCCATCCCAATACTGTTATCACCACCTACGCCGATGACACAGCTGTGCTAGCAGTTAATAATGACCCACCACATTCTCACCACATCGAACAACCACCACCTCCTACTCCTGCAGCTACAGACCACTATCAACAGGACTTCCGGAAATCAAATGACGACACCACCTCCAAGAAACTACAGTCACATCATCACGTGCCTAGGGCTTCCCAATCCAAGCCCAAGACCTCCAATCCTCAGCTTCAAGTTACACGTAAGTCAATCCCGCCATACCATTTACCCTTACGTGTCAAAATTCACATCCTGAATCATCCCGACCTAATATCCCGTCAAATCCTCCACCAGATATACCTCTAAGAGTAGAGGTATATCTCCTCGTACCCAACGACGGGCCCAGCCCTCATCTAGCAATACAAACCATCCACCGCAACCAAGTAATTTATCCCAAAATCCTACCGACATCAATTCTAACCTTAACACATTTCTATGAGAGCTCCAAAATACCATCAAACCCCTCATCACTCTCCTAACCAGACTTCTTTCTGAAATTCCGTTTAATTTCCCACGATGAGCACAACGCCCCTAGCTGTCGTTCTTTGGAATGCTAACGGACTATATAACCACCAAGACGAACTTGACCTATTTTTACATGATAACCAAATTGACATTGCCCTGTTAACTGAAACTCACTTCACACAACGGTCACATTTTTACATACGGACTACATCACTTATAGATCAGTCCACCCAGACAACACTTCCCACGCCGGTTCCTGCATCCTTTTCCATAAATTCATACCCCATTCTTTTATTCCTTCCACTCCAACTGACCATTCCATTCAATCAACCTCATTAACCATTCCAAATCGTCTTTTTCATCTAACTTTCTCAGCTGTATACTATCCTCCTCTGGTAATCCGCTCACCTATAATCTTCTTGATTCCTTATTTAAATCCCTCCGACCGCGCTTCCTTGCTGGAGGAGACTACAATGCTAAAAACCAACGATGGGGTTGTACAACATCCAACTCACGAGGTAACATCCTTACTCAAGTCACATCTAGCAATAGTTATTCTGTCCTCACACCCACGAGTCCTACCTATTGGCCCACATCCCTCAAAAAGCGCCCCGATATCCTTGATATCTTCATTTCCTCCCAGATTTCCCCCTCCTGTAAATCCCCCTCTGCTGTAATAAAACCCCTAAATGACCTTTCATCAGATCATAGTCCAGTTTTGCTTTATTTACATTCAAAGTTCGTTCCTAAACCTCCCCCTCCTTGATTGATTACTGGACGTGTTGACTGGGACAATTTTCAAGATAATTTGGAAATAAAACTAGACCTGAACATTCCACTCAAGACAAAACAAGATATAAATAATGCCATAGAGAAACTTACAACCTCAATTGATAAAATATACTACAATAAACTGACAAACAAATTAAAATCAGAAATTAAAAAATTCAAAATTTAATCAACTTTACTGAAAATCTAAATCCTGGTGACAATTCATTATGGACCACAACCAAAAAGCTCCTAAAATTAAAATACTTCAATCATCCACTGCTTACTGATTCCCGAACCTGGACCAGATCCGACGAAGAAAAATCCCAAATATTCGGCCAACACCTCTTCAAAACTTTTAGTCCACATCCTGATATCCTTAATCCTTCTCACCTTGAATGTATTGAAGCAGAATTGGATACTCCTCTCCAAATGGCCCTCCCACCTAAAGCATTTCATCCATCAGATATAACCTACATTATCAAGAAATTACCTTCCCGCAAAGCTCCTGGACACAACCTCATTATCTCAAAAATCCTAAAGCTTCTCCCCCGGAAAGCTATTTTGTTTCTTTCCTACATATACAATGCTGTACTCCGAACCACCTATTTCCCTGATCTATGGAAACTAGCTGTTATTAAAATGATTCCCAAACCCAAGAAGCCACTAGAACATCCATCCTCTTACCGTCCTATTTCGCTATTACCCATCATGGGCAAAACCAGTGAACACTCATTCACTTGAAAAACTCATTCTCAAACGTCTCTACCCCATCCTGGACTCAAATCACATAATTCCAGATCACCAGTTTGGATTCCGAACATCCCACTCCACGATCCAGCAATGCCATCTTGTGGTTGACGTTGTCTCGTCTGCATTGGAGCGCAGAATGTACTGTACTGGAGTCTTTCTCGATGTAGAACAAGCATTTGATCGAGTCTGGCACCCGGGATTGCTGTACAAACTCCGAAAATTCCTTCCTCCTACCTACTTTCTCATTATCCGTTCATACCTCTCAGACAGACAGACATATTCAAAGTAAATAGTAATAATGCCTTTTCATCACCCTTTTCTCAGTCTGCTGGTGTTCCCCAAGGCAGCATCCTAGGTCCCATCCTCTACACAGTTTATACAGCTGACATTCCAACCCATCCCAATACTGTTATCACCACCTACGCCGATGACACAGCTGTGCTAGCAGTTAATAATGACCCAGACCTTGCATCCCAAACTCTCCAATCCTACATCACAATCATCGAAGAATGGTGTCAAAACTGGAGAATCAAAATCAATCCCAACAAATCCCATCAAATCACATTTACACTTCGTCGTAAACCTACGACCTCCTGTCCTATAGTATCCTTTCATAACACTCCACTAATCCCTGTCGAACAGATCCGTTACTCAGGACTTCACTAGGACAAACGCCTAACTTGGAATCCTCATACAAGACTGAAACGACGAGAAACTGCTCGTTGCAACACTTACTTGACAAAAGCTCGAAACTACCAATTAATTATAAAAGGCTAATTTACATGACAATAATAAGACCTATTTGGACTTATGGCATCGAGCTTTGGGCCTCCACCAAACCATCAAACTCCTCTAGAATCCAATCCTTGCAATCCAAAATCCTTAACGCTCCTTATTTGGTCACAAATAAACTCATCCATAAAGACCTTAATGTTCCATATATCGCCGATTTGGCCCTATCCAGGTACCAATCCTTTCATAATAAACTCCCGACATACTCGAACCCTCTTGTTTCCAGCCTCGCTTCCTCCTCTATTCCAGACAATCCTCCTAAGCGTCTGAAAAGAAGATGGCCTCGGGACCTTCTATGTTAAGTGTATCAGTTGAGAGCTACCAATGGGTAGCTTCTCTTCATGATTGTTCAAGACATATATTTTCTTAGTATTATCACATTTACTAAATGTATTTCTTTAAATACAGTTGTAAATTTCAATAAATAAATAAAAAAAAAATAAACTTCCATTTCATGATAGGAAGACTCCTGTTTAAGATGTGAATAAGTATCATTTATGTGTATAAGGAAATGCTGTATTTTCATCCAGAAGGATCAAGGAAGTGAGGTAGACCTCGTAAAAAATGGCTGGATGACGTGAGCAGATCTTCAAAACCTTAATGGAGGATTAAGGAAGGCGTACCAAAGCCACAAACAAAGAATGGAGCAAGATAATGTAGGAGGATCTGGTAAACGGACCATGATGCCAATAAAGAAGATGTTGATAAGGATAGAGAAGAGGTATCGATATCAGAAAGCAGGGAAAGCATTATAGAGCTGGCAGGGAAGGACGTTAGAAGGACACGTCCTATACACACTGACTTACCCCGCTTCTTTATTTAAATTAAATATTGTCACCCCTATTCTTAAGTCTACCCAGTCCAATGTGACACAGGGATCTTTGGGCAAGGGTTGTGTGGTAATTAATCAAACTACGTACTATTTACATCCTTTTATTATTTACAATAAATCGTCTTACAAGTCCCAACTACAAAGGGGGGGGGTACCATAACTCATAAATTACTTGGGGCCACTTATATACTCAATACTTGGTGCTACTACACTACTCGAATCCAACTCCTGGCCCGTCGGTGCCAGCCTCACTCTGCCTGTCCCAGACTTCGACAGCCCCTCTCAGACTGCCCCTCTACTCGGCTGGGCCAGCCTCTTCTAGGATTTCCCCCTCTCTCTCAGGGTCTCCTAGGTTCAATGGCCATCTTAGCTTTTCTACGTGACAATATAAATGAGTTTACTCCTAGTCACATATGGTTCTGAGACCTGGGAAATGTCCAAGGCTTCTGAGGGAACTTTGCTTACGGGGGAGAGAAGGGTATTTCGAAAAACATATGGCCCAGTAACAAGGAAGATAGAGCATTTGCTCCAACAAGAAGCATAAGCAGCTATATGAAAACCGGATTCCGCCACAATACGAAGGGTAATAAAATCAGATATTTGGGGCATACGGCACATCTACCCCGAGAATTAATCACTAAACGTTTGCAAAAGAATCCCAGATGATATACACAGGATGCTAGAGACGGGGACGGGGGTACAGGGGACAGGAGGCAGACTTGGTAGAGGAAGACCAGGATTTAAGTGGCTGGACCAGGTGGAGGACAGATTGAAGAGGATGGGCATAAGAAGATGAAGGATGTTTGATCGGAACAGCTGAGACTGTAGGTGGGTTTGAAGAAAAAAACAGGTTCTTACTGGACCGTAAAGCTATTTAATAGAATAAATAATTAAATTCAAAATTAAATAGATATGCAATGTACCAACACGTATTAAATATAAAAAAAAGTGCGAGTACAATATGCAATGTACCAACAAGCATTAAAAATAAATTAATAAAAAAAGTGCGAGTATAAATATATATATATATATATATATATATATATATATATATATATATATATATATATATATATATATATATATATATAAGTTAGATTGTATAGAAATGTAAATACTTTTAAAAAAAATTATTTTACATCAAAAACACAAATTTACAATATCAGAAAGAAGACTGGCATAGAGACGGGCTACAGCTACAACTGGAAGCAAGAAGTAATATTTACCAGGGTATTTAAAGGATTAGAAGTGCTTACATTCGTGGGAACACGCCTAGCGCGTGGTAGGATGCTGGTTCCCAGGACGGGATTCTAAGAAATAGATTACAATGCTTTGCAAATGCTAGGATAGAAGGAGTACAAAATGTTAAGCTAATGAAAAATACAATATGTAACTAATATATAACTCCTCCCCCCTTAGACACGAATTTCACCAGTTCGGGTGAAATTAGTTACAATTTTAGTTTTATAAAAATAATAAATGAAAATTAAAAGTGAAATTATAAACATTATAATAAAAATAAAAACTAACCATAAAATTAAAATATGTAAACTGTTGGAGTCATGTGTAATTTTTGTTGATACAAGATGTGAAAGATGTGATGTTTGTAATTCATGAAATTTTAAATTTTTAATCTCTAGAGTTGTATTTAAAAGTTGTGAGGCTTGAATATTTAAAGTTTGCTTATCAAATAATGTTATAGAACCATGGGTTTTACTGGATGAAAGTACAGTTTTATTATGATACATGATTGAATTAAAGTTTGTTTTAATTAAATATATTCCTTTTATATGATAATTTACAGTGTCTTTTTCTTGTTGAATTTGAAGATCATCTGGGTTGTAGAACGCTATGAGAATGTAGGGTGTTTCCGGAACTTCCTCTATATGGTTTTCTTCTTGGTGTAAACGTGTGTAGAGACAATTTTTACTGGATGACTTTTGTAAAATTCCTCGAATACAGGAATCGCTATGATGAGATATGTCAGCTGCATGACAGTGGTGAATGCTATTTCTTTATATACAATGTTGATTAAGAAATTTTATGTTGTTATTAATATTTAAGAGATATTTGAATCTTGGAATTATTGTTATGATTTCATCCTTTACAATAGATGGGATTGGGTATAAATTATACAAATTATATATAGTTTCTTAACGATTGTGAGAGTGATAAAGTATAAGTGATATAATTTTCTTACAAAGTACATTCTACAGATATTATATCTAGGATAAATTTAAATTGAAATGGATATAGAATATTTAATCTACAAAAGGTGAAAGTGGTTTCTATATTAGAAATGATTTTAGCTAGTTAACTAAAGTCTCTAAATGATTCATTATTAGTGTAATATGCAGTAAGATCGTGTTACTTGTATGCTTTAATAGTTTTATTGAATTAAGAAATTAAACAATATTTAATCGAATATTGGTTGTGTACTTTACCAACAATATGATTCTGGTTTTCTTTTAAAATTTAGATTAGTTCATAGAATTTTATTTTATCACATATATCTTTGCTATGGTATGAAACCAGTGAGAGTTGATCTCACCTATATCTTACAATTACATTATTTTATAAAAAAAAATATAATAGAAATTTAAGATATTAATTTATAATATTTGAATGTAAAATAGTACATAATATTTAATTATAAAGAAAAAGGTTATAGTATTTTATCTTATAAAATATTCATAACGATTGGGCTTACAACGCCATCTTTTAAACCAACAAGAGTTCTTATTCTCTAAACTCTTTAGTTAATATTTATATTATTATTTATATTTAAAAAAAAAATAGTTTGGGCATTTACTTGCCATCTTTTAAACTAATAAGAGTTCATATTCCTTGAACTAATTAGTTATAGTAGTATCATTGTTTATATTAAAAAAAAAAATATTTTGGGCATTTACTTGCCATCTTTTGAACTAATATGCGTTCATATTCCCTGAACTTATTAGTTATAATTATAACATTATTTATATTTAAAATAAAAAAAAAATAAATAAATAATTACTTAAATCACAGGTTAATTATTCTAGTATTAAAATAGATGTATAGAATATCCGAGTTGAGTTACGAAGTAATATACCAGTGTAAACAAACTTGGGGTCTTATCTTTTTCTAAGAACGATTACTAGGTCCAAGTTGCGAATTCTTTGTTGGACTCTTACTTGGACGTGGCTTTTTACGCGGTCTTTTAATGTTTTTAATATGGATCTTTTCTCTGGTGTTGTAATGCTTTTTATCGATTACGGCAGTTTTATTACTTTTATTTAATTCTTTAATTCTTTCTTTTTTGAATTTATTTTTTAATTTGGATTGTTTCTGTTTGTTAGCAACAAAAACTTCGTCGGGTATATTTTCTGGAATTGGTTCGCGATTTTTGTTTAATCGAGATATATATTTTTCTTTTGTTTCTTGATTCCTCTGATTTATTTGATCATGCAAAATTTTTACTCTTTCTTTATGTTTGGTAACATAATCATTTATAATTTGGTTATCGAAGTCTATTGAAATGGGTGAATCTACATCTAAATGTCCGGAAATTATTTCAATTGGCTTTAGCTGCGTGATAGAATGGATAGTGTTGTTGTACGCGAGAACAGCATATTTAATTTTTTTCTCTAATGTATCTTTTTTGAATTCATCTCTATTGTTTAATAACCGTATGTGTTCTATTAATGTACTATGGAATCTTTCGATGGGTCCGTTTGATTGGGGTGATTGAGTAGCCGTATAATGTAACTGAATTTTATGTAATTTTAATAGATCTGAAATTAATGAATTTCTAAATTCTAAACCGTTATCGGTTACTATTTGTTTAGGTAGACCGTGATGGGAAAAATGCGAAATTAACTTGTTTACTACTTCTGTTGCTTGGCCGTTTTTTAATTTGTAAATTTGGGCGAATTTGGAAAAAGTGTCAATTAATGTTAAATATTTTTTGTTTTCTAAAGTTATGGTGTCCATATGAACTATTTCGAAAGGCTTAGACGGAGTTGCTGTAGTGTTAAATTGGAGTTTTAAAGGATTACGATCGTATTTGGATACAGCGCAAATTTCACAGTCATTAATATAATTTTGAATTGAATTTTTCATATTGGGCCAATAGTACAATCTTTTAATTCTATTAAGTGTTTCATCTGAACCTCTATGGTTGGTTTTTCCAATATGATAATCGTTTATTAAATTTGTTTGTTCATCAGGATCCTGGACATCGATTAACCTAATAGTATTTTTTACAAAATTTAGCTCGGAATGTTTGAAATATTTGACCATCGTGTTATAGAACTGAGTATAAAAATCCTTTTCAAAATATAAATAGTATTTAACTCTAGGTTCTACATATTCTTTAATTAAATTGATTATATCTTTCTCAAAATTTGCTTTTGAAATTTGAGCGATAACTCTTGTTTTAGAATTTTCGAAAAGTTTCTCGATTTTAGGTTTCGCGGGGTTGACATCTACTAAATCTAAAATTATCTGTTTATTCCCAAAATTAACCGGATTGTTTGCAATTGGTATTTCAATTACTGTGTTGCCTAAAACATTTGAATGAACCGAACTAGCTTCTGATCTTTCTAAGATATCCTCGGAATTTTGATTTTCAACTAAATTTTCATCTGCGTTTAAATTTTCATTTTCATCTAGATTGACTATTAAGGATTCGTTTTCTGAACTTTCGTTTTCTCTGTAAAATTGCTGAATTAGATCGCTAATAATTTGGTCGGCATCATCGGATTCTGTTAAATTTATTTCTACACGCGAAAGTGCATCGGCGACTTTGTTTTCATGGCCTTTCTTATATTTGATTTCGAAATTAAACTCTTCTAACTTTAATTTCCAACGATATAACTTTGAATTTGGATCTTTTAGGGATTGTAACCATTGAAGTGGTTTGTGATCAGTGTAAATTATAAATTTTCTGCCAAAAAGATAGGGTCGAAAATATTTGGTTGCCCATACTATAGCCAAAAGTTCGCGTTCAATTGTCGATAATTTTGATTCACTTTCATTTAGCGTACGACTTGCATAAGCTACAGGTAAATCTCGTCCGCCATGTGTTTGGCTAAGGACACACCCCAAGGCCACCCGGGAAGCATCAGTGGTTAAGATAAATGTTTTATTAAAATCAGGGTATTGCAATATGGGATTGTTCATTAAAATATTTTTACATGTTTCGAAACTGTCTAAATAATTTTTATCCGCGACGTTAATTTTTGCTCCTTTTCGTAAACATCGGGTGAGAGGTTTTGTTAAATGTGCGAAATTTGGAATGAATCGGCGGTAATATCCTAATAGTCCGAGAAAAGCCTTTATCTGTTTGGTGGTTTTGGGTAAAGGATAATTTTTTTTAGCGAGGATTTTGTTTGGATTAGGTTTTAATCCGTTTGGTGTGACAAGATGTCCTAAGTATTCTATCTCCTTTTTTAGAAACTCGGTTTTATCGGGCTGAATTTTTAAGTTTGCTTCTCTTAGTCTTTCGAAAACCTTTTTTAAAACTATTAAATGTTCCTGAAGGGATGTGCTATAAACTATTATATCATCTAAATACGCGACACAATTTGGAATGCCCATGAGTATGTCATTAATTACTCTCATAAAAGTTGGGGGACTATTTTTTAAGCCAAAAGGTAATCTTGAGAATTCATAATGTCCATTCTCGGTCGAAAAGGCGGTTTTGGGGATACTTTCTTCGTCTAGCAAAATTTGGTGGAAGGAACTCGTTAAATCTATTGTTGAAAAATAATTACTTTTACCTAACTTATCTAAAAGGTCGGTTATATGCGGGATAGGGTACTTATCATCAATTGTTTTTTCATTTAATTTCCTGTAATCAATTACTATTCTCCATTTTTGTGTTCCGGATTGATCTAATTTTTTAGGAACTATCCAAATAGGACTATTGTAAGGCGAAAAAGAAGGGCGGATGATTTCTTGTTCAAGCATTTCATCGATTTGTCTTTTTACTTCTTTTTGAAATATTTGCGGGTATCTGTAATTTTTAGTATAGACCGGTATTTCATCTTTAGTTAGAATTTTATGTTTGATTCGCGTATTCGCCGTTAATGGAGTGCCTTTCAAATAAAATAATTCAGAATATTGTTTTATTAAATTTTGAATTTCTTTCTTTTCCTGTTCATTTAGATGTTCCGTACGAATAAGGTTTTTAACTTCATCGAAATTTGATTTTTCAGCTTTAATTAAACTTATGTTGTGGGATTCATTAAATTTAAAGATGTTTAATGGTTCTACAAGAATTGGGGATTTAATAGTAATTTTAAATGACTTATCTGAATTATTTTTCACTGAACAGATGGCTTCGTTATTTTTAATTGAAATTAAACCTTCGTGAATTTCGAGACAATCATTGAAAATTGTGTGGGGAATGATACCTTCTCCGTTTGAAATATTTTTGATTGGAATTTTTATTACGGTTTCGGAATCGTTGTTTAATATGTAGGTGTATTCAGATTGAGGGGGTCTATTGTCATAATGAATTTTTATGTTTCCAAAAGGTGTGATTGATACATCGTTTACTAAATCAATTTTTGCGCCTAACAATTTAAGACTGTCTGTCCCAAATAATAAATCAAATTTAGGGTGGAAATTGAAAATGCCAAGTTTTAGGAGGGTTTTAGTGTTGGGAAATAATTTTGATGAATCTACATTAGCATTAAAATTTTGTACAGAAGAACCGTGCGCGCTAGTAAGTTTAAATGGTTCGCAGGTAATATTATCATGAAAATATTTATTTGCTACATGGTTGGATACAAGTGATTTTGTACACGCGGTATCTATTAGAATTTTTAAATTTGAATTTGGAGGAATTATATACGGAAGGGCACTGAAACGGGTTAAATTAAGAATATCGACTACGTCCATGGTTCTTGTGACGTGCTGGGGTCTAAAAAATTATTTGGATCATTATTGGAATCATTCTGAATTTCTTGATTATCATCAGGGAATGATACGGTGGGGTCATAATGTGGTTGAGCATCTATTTGTTCGGTAATTTGAAGATTGTTTTGAAAGTTTTCAGAATTTATATTGTTTAATTCTTCTATATCTAAATTTGGATTTTTCCGAACTGGGTTGTTTAGAAAAGATTTATATCTTTGATTTTGGGGATTACTTTTGTAATTGCTGTTGACACTCATAGGAGTTGATTGATCAGGTTGTTGTGATCTATATAGGTTGTATTGTTGAGGTTTATATTGATAAGGTTGTTTTGGTCTATATTGACTATATTGTGAAGGTTTATATTGATTAGTTTGTTGGGGCCTAAATTGATTTGAAATAAATGGTTTAGCGGGTTGAATTGCTTTAAATTGATTGTTTTGATTTACTGGAAAATAATTTACAAACTGTTGTCCGTTTTTATTTGGTTTGTTGAATTTTTGTTGTGGACGATAGGATTCAATGACAAACTGGAAATCATTGGTTAACATGTTTATAGCCTGATTTAGGTCGGCCGGATTTTTCGTTCTCATGAAAGAACCAAGAGGTTCTTTTAATCCTTTTAATAAAACACGTAACGCTAATTTTTCTATGTACTTTGTGAGAACTAACGCCTCTAACGGCATCTCGCTCCTTAGATAACTAATTTGTAGTTGTAAAATTTTTTGAATTTTATTATAAAATTCGAACGGTGACTCGTTTCCCTGCTTCATATTGCTCATTTCTATGTTCAACGTGAAAGCATCGCGTTTGTCGGCGTACCCCTGTTTTAAAGCGTTTTTTATGTCGTCCCATGTATTAACATATTTACAATTGACCATATCGGCGGCATTACCTTTTATTTTAGCGCGAATGGAATTTATTAAATAGTCATTCTGAAAATCCGACGTATTTTCATGGTTATAAAATTTATTAATTACTTTTTCTGAAATTTCGAGGAATCGAGTGAGAGACATTGGGTCTCCGTGGAATTCGGGGACCATTTCTAAATATTCTTTTTTTAAAGTGGGTGGTGCCATTATGAATTATGAATACAAATAAATGAAAAAAATATAATAATGGTAATTTAAGTTTATCCTTAGAATTAAATCTAATATATAAAATATGTTATATAATAAAAAATATGATGTATAATATAAAATATGTTAAAAAAATAGGTATGAAATCATAACCTTCAGAAAAAAATTATTTTAAATACTAAAATTGATTAAAAAAAAAAGTATATCTCTTAAATAAATAATAACTCACAGTAGGATGACTCCGATAGTCAGGGTTGCCATTTAACGTCTCTTCTTCTGAAATCTGGACTCGCCAATGAACAGTTGATACTGAAATCTTGATATGCCCTCAAGACTTGACGATGTCCTACCGACCGCGCCAGTTAGATTGTATAGAAATGTAAATACTTTTTTTAAAAAATTTATTTTACATCAAAAACACAAATTTACAATATCAGAAAGAAGACTGGCATAGAGACGGGCTACAGCTACAACTGGAAGCAAGAAGTAATATTTACCAGGGTATTTAAAGGATTAGAAGTGCTTACATTCGTGGGAACACGCCTAGCGCGTGGTAGGATGCTGGTTCCCAGGACGGGATTCTAAGAAATAGATTACAATGCTTTGCAAAAGCCAGGATAGAAGGAGTACAAAATGTTAAGCTAAAGAAAAATACAATATGTAACTAATATATAACTTATATATATATATATATATATATATATATATATATTGCAAACATCTACTTACTCTTTTAATTAATTTGCAATAATTTGAACATATGTCGTCTGCCGTAGGAAGAATAATAATGGTTCCATCGTAGGAATAATAAGTCTTAACAGCAATTTTCGGAGTTGTCTTACGATCAGTAAAGAAATCGAGTAGGGCCTTGAGGGTGTCGTATATGCGATCCAACGCCTGTAAACGATTAAATGAGAACCTACGTTATCTGAAAACATAAATAAGTTGCGTTTAGGTAAGATTTTCTATTAAGTAAATGTCTGTTCGTTTAGCGTGAACTTTGATAGTCATTTAAAAGCTATGAGAAACCCACTCAAGTTCATTTTTGAAGGGTCTTCAGGATGGCTCATTCGTTTAGTCACTCCTTCCAAACCTTTCAAGCTCGTTCTGTATGTAGAAATCGGATCCCTTTATTATTTCACTAATTTTCCGGATTGAAAACCATAATACCAATCGTTAAATGGTACGACTTTATGACAGATAATCTTTGCCATTTTGTAAGAGTATAAGAATATTTATTTAACTAATATAAGCCCAAAGCAAATACATATTTAGTTCAAAAAGTTATATTTGTTCATTTATTACGATATTTAATAGTTTATCATTAATGATAAATTATAATAAATAATGATATTTATTTAATATAAGCCCAAAGCAAATGCATATTTAGTTTAAAAAGTTCTTTTTTTGTAATAATGTTTTTACATTATTATATTTAGTGCTAAAACATTGTTTTCATTGTCCCTTGATTTAATTTGAATTTAATTATGCTTTGAACTTTCAAGTTTCGTTGTTTATTTTTTTTATTCGGCAATACATCTTCAATATTCCCTGAAAGAAGCAATCTATTTAAAATTCTACTGCTTTCAGATCGTTTCGATTCGTTTTCGGCTTAGATTTAATATTTTCCCAATCAGTAGCGGATCCAGAAATTTTGTGAGGGGGCGTACTTTTTTATTTTTATTTTTCATGAGTAATGAAGGACCTAATTTAAAATACACATTAGTACATAGTGACGTTGTAAATTACTATTAAATATTTAAATACCATCCATTTTCAATTAGTGTACTTAAAAATGAATAAATTAAGCACATTTTATATAGAAATAGTAGTAATTTATTACTGTTATCACCTCTCAGGGGGGGGGGGGTGCGTGCCCCCCGCGCCCCTCCACTGGATACGCTACTGTTCCCAACAGTAGTAAGAATGATATACCTGCCTATTTTTTTAGATTATCACAGTATACGGATATACACTTTTATATTTACTATATTTGAATAGTACATATTTACATTTATTAAGTAATTTAAGAATTTATTTAATGAATAAGGTTAATTCTAGTTACAAAAATGTTGTTTTTCCTTCAAAAGTGCAATTGTGAATTCATCATTTTTAAAACTTTTTTCATTATTAAAGCATTTTTCATTATGCAACTCTGGCACTAAGTTTATTTACTTTTGTAGCAAGCGAAGCGTTATTTATGTATAAATTTAATGCATGATTTTTTTTTATTTATTTTTTTTTTTTTTTTGGAGATTACGCACTATAGTTTTTGTAATCTGTATTAGAAGATTGATGAATTTGGTGATCTTTGATTCGTTCCAGTCGTTGAAAAACTCCTTTTCAGAGATGTGTAGAAATAATTTACCAAACCAATCATATTCCATTCGCAAATCTTCTCGATCTACTTCCTTCTCCATGATGCCAAGAAGAACATCAGGGTGATAAAATCCCTTAAATCCACTGAAACAAACCAAAATTAGAAAAGGCCTCAGTTAAAATAATAAAAATAATATCCGCATGGGGGCATAGGTTGGGGATTAACGATCCTCCGGATCCAAATTACGGCACACAACTGCCCAATAAAGCATTTATAATGACACAAAGGACATACACAGTACACACCTTAGGGCAGCCGTCCCTAAGATGACCTCGCAGCAGGTATAAAATGCAATTACCCATCGAAATGGTACGAACTAGAAGACTAATAGCCTCGAACGAAGGGAATGGATCACAGCCTTCGACATCGGCAGGCAGTGCGAGCGGTGCCCCGATGACATACGGAACCATAAGACCGGCAATAGGTAATAGGAATTTGAACACCGAATTGGACTTGGAGGCCCCCATTGAGCATCCCGCATGAGGAATAGGACCACCACGTTAAAGGAATGTGCAACCCCGGATGACATGGACCCACAATATGATCTTTACCGCAAGAATCAAATAAAAGAAATGTTGATGGTACAACACACCAAATATGAAGGTATAACTTTGCAAAACAGGCGAACATTACTCCACATTCCTTATGGAAAAGCGACACTAAAAGTAGTAAAGGCAGTTAACCAAATCTTATCTGAGCACATGCTAAATGTTTCAAACCTTCCACTGAACTGACCATAGCATTAAGATTAGATTTGATCAGGCAGGGACCAGAAATCTATGACAGATGAGAAAAGCACCGAGAATAAAGCTGTAACCCCTCCATGGAAAAGAAGACTTCTAAATAAGATTGAGTCTCTTCGGCGTAAGATTGGCGTTCTTCCTAATTTTTTAAGGAATCCTGAAAACTCTTCAATCAAGCTTAAGATAAAAATAGATTAAATAATTGTTTTTCACATTGGAGGGCTGCAAGAATGTGAAATGCCCCAGAAACTAACTAACGGAGAATGTGAAACAGAAGTTGGTAGTCTACGCGAGCAGAGTTAAGAAATGTACAAAAGCAGCCGAGAGAAGGAAACAAAATATGGTTTTCACAACTAAGGGAAAAAAGTCTAACATATCTTCCAAGAAAAGAATGAACAATGAAAGTTTCCCAAATAACGAACTAATGGTGGAACACTGGAAAAACATTTGGGGCACCGTAAAATCTTATAAGAGAGACGCCTATTGGCCGACTGCAAAGCTACTGACTGGCCCGGACAAGTTGCAAAATTATTGGCCGAAAAACTTAAATTGTGCCCACCAACCACTGGCTTCCAGAATCTCCTTGAAAATAATACTGAAATACCGGACTATTTTGGTACTGGCCGTAGGTACCAAAAGGGGGAAAAAATTGAAATCTGAAGATTTCAGACCAATCCTATGCCTTAATGGAACATACAAATTGCTAAAATCAGTAATTTACAATAAGATGAGAGCACAAATTGACGAATATTCGTTGATAGCTGATGAACAGTTAGGAACGAGGTAGAATGCCAAGGGCTTTAAAGAATTACTTGTCATTGACAGCTTTATATAGCTTCTCAAATAAAAAACGTAACATCACAATCTGTTGAATTGACTATCAGAAGGCATTTGACTCCGTGCCTAATGATTGGCTTTCAGAGATTTTGAAAATATACAAGATAAATGGCAGCATTGTTGCATTCTTAGAACGCCTTATGAAGCTATGGAAAGTTTCTTTGAGTAGGACTGGCAAAAAACTAACCGATGAAAAAATTCCAATTAGGAATTTAAGGAATTAGGGAAGAATCCATAGAGGAATCTTCCAAGACGATTCTCTTAGCCCATTACGTCTTGTCGGGGGATCAATCCATTAGGCACTTTGTTGAGCTCATCAGGTACAGGAGATCATCTTGATGCAGAAACAATAGTCTCTCATTTTTTCTACATGAGGAAAATATCAAGGTATACGCGAAGAATGAAAATAATCTGCAAAGATTACTAGAAATAGTACGGATCTTTAGTGAAGACATTAAGATGAATATGGGTTTGGATAAATGTGCTGTACTTCAAGTCAAAAAATGAAAGATAGAGAAAGCACCTAATATGTAGCTCTCAAATAAAGCAGTAATTACCAGCCTGGATTTCTATCCGATTCTTACAAATATCTAGGTATGCATCAGCTATTGGAATTTAAGAAGGATATCAAAAAGCAATTTGAGGGTACGTTTAAAAAGCGTGTTAAAATGATCCTGAGAACATATCTTTTCTGAGAAAAATATTATAAAAGCTTTAAATACGTGGGAATTATTCTTTTGGCGTTTTAAAATGGACTAATATAGACTTAGATGGTACGGATTGTTATTTAAGAGTGCATCTGGTGAATATGAGAAAACGTCATCCGAAATCTTCAGTTGTCAGAATGTATCTCCCGTGAAAAGTAGGAGGACGAGGGCTCACAAGCTTCTTAAGAGCATGTCGCGATAAAGAACAACAGTTCCGAAACTATTTTTCAGCCAACAATACGGTCTTATCTACGATGGCAAAGTTAGATGTTGGCTATACAGCACTAAACTTTCTATGAGAACACTTTCCCTCCTCAATAAATAATGAATCCCTGCTTGAAGCGGGAAAATTTAAAGAGCTCATGGAAGATTCTTTTACTGTCTATCGACTACGGGCGTAGATAAGGATGCATCACAAGGATGCATCACGAAAGGGAACTTTATTCCCTGAAACTGAAGGTTTTGTCTTAGCCATTCAGGACAAAGTGATAGATACCGAGACTTACAGGCACCGTATATGTAGGGAAACTATTGCAGAAACGTGCAGGCTGTGCAGAACTGCAACAAAATCTATTTGTTAGTCAAACTAACAAAAACAAAAAAAACATTTATATTAACAACAAACACTTTCTATTTGCCACCAAATTGACGTCACAGTCCGCGCGTGCGATTCCCAGACTGTTGGTGTCCCACATATATATTTAAAACTTATGTTGTTGAGCTACAAATATCTAAGGTTTTCTAGGTGTTCCCTTATACACTAATATCAGCATAATCGTCACCACTTCTATGGCTAACCATATATTTTGTATTATCCGTATTTATTTCCAGCCCAAGTTCTTGACCGGCTTTCATCAACGATTTTGTATTAAGTTCTATAATTTTCACATCCTTACCAAGCTTTGTATCTGTTATCTTTTTCTCGACAATGTTATTATATCAATAAGGGGAGGTTATTCCTTCTTTCTGAGTTATGTGAGATGTGTGTCACTTGTGTTAAGCATAAATATTACATTGTTCAATCAAACGCGTGTGTTTATTTACAAAATCCTCCATGTGACATTATAATAATTTGTGAAGATGATTAAAACATCGTTTAGTGTTTAGTGAACTTTCTGTGTCTGCTCAAGAACCAAATTTCACCGTTCACCAACCTCCGTCTACAACGCAACGTTTTCATCTCTACTTCAGGTAACGTCAGTCAATTAATTATCTTGCATACTTACTTTACAATGGATGAAAAAAAATTCAAAAGTTTTCTAGAAACGTTCGCTCAGGCACTAGCCTCGAATCAAAAAGCTCTTGTTGAACAATTGCTAACAGAAGGAGGTTCTTGTAGTGCCAATCGCATCTTCTGAACGTTTCGATTCAACAGTGGAGAAATTCTTGTCATACCTTGAACGTTTCGAAAACTATGAACTCGATGAAAAACATTACAAATGACACAAAAAAGGCCCAGTTACTTCTCAGTTCAATAGCACCTATCCAGTATAATAACTTGGCTGCATTCCTAGGCCCTGAGACATGGGCGTACCCAGCGTGGGGCAGGGGGGGGGGGGGGCTGGATGCAATAATTTTTTAAGCTTTTAAAGCGGGAAGCAGTAATAGAATAATTTTTTTCAAGTAAACAATTGTAATGACTTTGTTGATAAAGCACTGCTATACCTATACATAATTTTGGTTTATTCACCTTTCCCGCGGTAAGATGTTACAACCTGAACGACCATAGCTTGCCCCTCCCCCTAGTTTTGATCCTGCGTACGCCCTTGCCCAGAAAAACCATTGAACTTTCTGGATTACAAATCTCTTTGTATGCAAAGACCCCCCCCCCCATTGTTGTTTCCCAGCATTATTTTCTACCTAATCACTATCATGACTCACAGTCTCTCGTCTAACATATATATTTAAAACTTCTTAGGAGGATCGTCAATGGGGCCCAGAAACTGGCCACTTTGGCAATCCCCGCCTCAGTCGTTCGCGAGTTACTATAATGTCACATGATGGATTTTCTAAATAAACACACGAGTTTGATTGTACAATGTAATATTTATTCTTAACACAAGTCACACACATAACCTTCCCTTATTGGTATATTAACATTGGTGGGAAAAAGATAACAGATACAACACTTGGTGAGGTCGCGAAAACTAAATACAAAAACGTTGATGAAAGCCGGTTAAGAACTTTGTCAGGAAACAAATACAGATAAGACAAAATGGGTAGCCGTAGAAGTGGTGACGAATTTTTTATAATGTCGGAGTCCATATTGTAATATGTCATCGACAATACCTGTTAACTCTTGTTGAAACTATCTTTGTATTTTGTTTGCTATTGCACTGTAAATATGGAAGAAAATATCATTCATTATCGCCATATTTTGTTGTATTATCCTAAAAAAGGTAAGCGTGCTTCAGAAGCTCATAGAAAAATGTGCAGTGTTTATGGGGATGATGCCTTAACCGAACGCACCTGTCAAAATTGGTATGTCAAATTTAATTCAGGAAATTATGACATCAATGATGCTCCACGGTCTGGTCGCCCATATGAAATTGAAACGAGTAATGTTAAGGTCATTGTTGATCAAAATCCCACCCAATCAGTGATTGTCAAAACCCGGATTACATCCAAAGCAGTAATGCTTTCAATATGTTGGGATTTCAAGGGTGTTATTTTTAAGGGGGGTAAATGGGTGGGGTAAAGGGAAAGCAGAAGTGATAAGTGGAGTGCGGGAGTTTTTCTCGCTTCATGGGTTAGCACTAAACAAAAGTTCCGTACTCACTGTTTGGTGCTCTCCGCTGTCCCTATCCCTATCAACGCCTACTGACACCTTCTCGTAGTTCCCCCCCCCCCCCCCCCGGGGAGTTTCTAACTCGCGAACGATAGAGGCGGGGATTGCCAAAGTGGCCAGTTTCCGGACCACCTTGACGATCCTCCTAGGAAGTTTTAAATATATATGTGGAACGAGATTCGCTTCACACGATTAAGACCTGGCTTAATAGTGTGAATGTCTGGCTAGCCAAGACACAAAAACTATGAGAGGGAGACTGCGGGAGGCGGAGGAAAACCAAAACACCACCATTGGGATTGGGGAACCACCTGGTGGCAACCAATTCTTAGATGGTTACTCAGTCAAAATAAATAACAATTTACTAAATCTTGACCGGAATGCACATTGAAAAAATTTACAGTAATCTACGAGTGTAAACTCAGAAGTCATAATATGATGCTATCTTGAGTGTGAACATATTATGTTCACACTCAAGATAGCAGAATCACATTTATGCAGATTCTGTTGAAATGGGAGTGAGACAGCTGATCATATTTCTGTTTTGATCGATTTCAAACGATCCACAGTGGTCCCGATTCATGCATTATGGTGCGAAAAATCCCCAAAACCAACTTTTTTTTCTGGATCTAATAATTTTTCTTGGTTTTTATATGAATGCTGGACCTTGAAAATATAGTTGAAACAAAAATAGAATAAACTTTGTGGAATATAGAACATTTCAAAGTTGTATGTTTCTGGCATCTCCATCCGCGCCCTTTTTGCAGCCCGTTAACTAATGTTTGTATCATTCGCTAGTCAATTTCTATCAATTTTTTATTATGTCACCTTGAATGTGCATTCCATATACAATATACAGCCATCCAAATGATTTCAGTATCCAGTGATTTAGCGAATGAACTGTTTTGGTCACCTATTGTTCATATTGGGGAATGTCTGAAAAATCTTGACCAGGAGAGTCCGCGATGGTTGTGGCACTACACGCTACAGAAACTATCTGAATTTCAATTGTATAAGTTTCACGTCCATCACGATCCATCAACATTAGGAAAAGGTTTTAGAGATAAAGCATGAGTCACGGCCGGCCGGCTCGAAGTGTGCACTACCTTAATTTGATATTTGTGGTTAGTTAATAAATCACTAATGACAGGAAAATGAATTGTTCTGTGTTTAATTATTATTTATAATATTAAAATTCTAAACTTATATAATTGAAATTCAATATGTGCAGTTTAAAACGTGTTCTTTTTATTCCACTGTTGTATACACTTCAAATTATTCCCAGTGAACATTCTTATTATATTCTCAGGTAAATTTGCACATATGTTTTTTTTTTTTTTCGTGTTTTAAAATGTCGTGTTTATTAAATTATAGAAAAATAATTTACCTAATACAATGCTCTAGCGATGACTTATTAAATTATTACTTAGTATGAGTAATTCTGAAGAGCATTAAAAGAGTTCTTTTTGTTATAAATTAAACATTTTACATGATAAGTTAATATAAAATGAAGTATGAATCTATATAAAATAACAGTACAATCCACTAATAAACACAAATTCTCCCACCCCTTACTCTTACCCCCACCCCCATCCTTGCCTATTTTCATGAAACCTATATAAAACAACTCTACAATCCAGTCATAAACACAATACAAAGTTTGAACAAGTTTTATCCACTAAAAGTTATAATATTAAAGAGAAATTCTCCCAGCCCTCCTCTTACCCGCACCCCCACCCTTACCTATTTCATGAAACCAATATAAAACAACTCTACAATAGTGGATTAAAAATAATACAAAGTTTGAAAAAGATCCGTCAACTGTAAGTATTTTTGCACCATGATGGGCAGATCGGGACCACTGTGCGATCTGGGAGAAAAAAATTTACCGATATCCTTAGAATAACTTTTAAGGTTCACACATTAAATTGGGCGCACAATAGACGCATGGTGGACGAGGTGCACATGGCCACATTTTATTTTAGACTAGAACTCTTTAATGATATTATTAAATTCTGTCTCATTTCGAGACAATGGTAATATTGCTGATTGAACATATTCACACTTTATGGCCACATTTAAAAAAACAAAATAAACGCCCAGAACTAGGAAATTGGAAGTTCCACCAAGACAACGGCTAGGTCCCACACCCAATCGGTCACTGGCAATAGATTATTGAGCTTTGGATGGGTTTTTTCGCCACACCCTCCCTGTTGTATCTCAGGCTCCCAGCAGACTGTCAGAGCCCGAGGTACTTTACTTTAAAGCTGATTCAATTGTGGACTGTATAAAATTAAAATAGATTGAATAATATTACAGTGTATTAACTTAAATGTACATCATGAGGAATATTCATGGTTAGTGGTTGTTAGTAAATGTTTTTGACATTAAGAAAATTATCATAATAATTGAACAAAAGAAAAATGATGCTTGATGAGTGGTATGATTGGTCGAATGAATTAAGTTAAACCTCAGACATTCTATGAACATGGCATTATGCAGTTAGTAGAAAGATGGAAAAAAGTCATATTAAATAATGGTCAATATAATGTAGATGAAAATAAGTTTTATGTCAACAATACACTGAATTCATTTCACCCTGAAAAACCGAAAGCACTTACTTGTGTACCCAATATAATTTCGATAAGAAACAACTGTGTAAAACTTTCTATTATTTGTACAGTTAGTTGTGAGAGAAGCTATGCTTAACGTTTTCTTTACATCATCCATTATCTGAAATACGCTAGGATCCTGTTGTATGAACCCTTTCAAAAAGAAATCACAAGTTCCTAATTCATTAAAATAGGTTTCTTCGATGAACTTTGTTTCTTACAAGAAAGGTTAATGATTCAGCGGTTTCAACAATGGGAATATGAGCTTATGATATATGGTTTACCAGATATAAGGTACTCAATTACCAAGATACACAAATTACCCAGATATAAGGTATCCCATGAATCATTGATGATATAATCTGTTTAAAATATGCAATATAAAAAAAAAAAATACTATTCTAATGCGCAAGGAGTATTGTAAAAACCTAGTAGTTGAAAACATACAAAATATAATTGATAAATTAACTATATATTAAAATATTGATGTTCACCTATATTTTGAGCAATTAATGAATACATCAGGTAGTAAGTTTTGAGCTTCTGCAATCAGCCTCCTTATAAAAGGAGAGTAGTAGAGTATGCCTTCCCCTGCCAGGCTATTTTTCCTCATTTTTTTTTTATAACTTATCTCCAAGCTAAAAACAAACATAAAAAAAACATGAAATTATCAATGTATTTATTCTTTTAAGTTTGCCTAGATATAAATGTAAGTTATATGTTTTCTTGTAAGTTTTCAGATCTTTTTTTTTTTTAAGCTAAAGTATACAAAGCATACTCTTTCGTTTAATATTATTTCCAGCTTATTCCTGAGTTTAAAATAAAAACAAAAATCAGAGATGGTTAAATGTGTTCATTCATTACCTAGTAAAGATATTCTATATATAAAACTTCGGCCGTTTTAATTACCGTCGAAAATACGTTTTTTTCGTCGATAATTAAAAACTCAATTCATCCATAAGACAGATTGAGGCCGGTACTCCACAAACATCAGTTCTCTCTCCCCTGCTGTTTACATTCTACGTCCACGACATAGTCCAATCCACCTCAACTTCCATAGCCATGTTCGCCGATTACACTGCTATTTTCTCTCAACACCAAGACATCATTATAGCCCGGAATGAATTACAGAAAAGCATTTCAACTTTAGAAAACTATTTCACGAAATGGAAAATTAATATCAATGCTCAAAAATGCGTGGTTAAGATCTTCACCCTTAGACGACCTAAAGACCCTCCAGAATTAAATATCAACGGGAATAAGATTCCATGGAATTCCGCAGGTGAAGCAGTAAAATATTTAGGCGGTCTACTGGGACCGAAGGCTCACATGGAACCACCACATCAACAACAAGCTTACGCAAGCGTATGCTAGACTAGCAATGCTGTATCCTATTATAAATATAAAATCAAAACTGAAGCCACAAGTGACAATACTCTTGTACAAAACTATCTTACGTCCACTATTGATGTATGGTAGCGAAGTATGGGGTGCTGCATCATGTTCAAAACAAAAAAAGCTGCAAACATTCCAAAACAAGATGTTAAGAATCGCAGTAGATGGCCCATGAACAACTCCACCGAGAACTTCAGGTAGAACACATAGATGAGTTTATAAAAAATCGATTCAGAAAGTTTCACTCCCAGCTGCCGTCTGTTAAGAGAGCTGTTGCACAATGTCCCGTAGGCTAAAACCAAGACTTTTACAAGACATTCTTTTATAGCATGTGCATATTTACTTTATTATTATAATTATTTATTTTTTCTTTCATATATACTTTTATTTCATAGTTATAGTATGCTTAATGTTCGAGTTTTACTTCTATTTCTTATTGATGTATTATAAATTTGCTCAGTTAAGGGTGTCTCCTGCGTGAGACCATTCCCTAACATATCCACCTGTTAAAATTTGTATATAATTGTTATATAAACCCATTTATGGCTTTAAGAAGCTGAGCTGGAATAAATAAAGATAAAAAAAAAAAAAAAATGAACACATTTAACCATCTCTGATTTTTTTTATTATTTTATATTCTTATTCCTGAATTTAAGGCTGGAAATATGCTACAGCCTTTTTTTTCTTTTTCATTAGTCAATTCTTATTTCAGAGTCTGAATAAAGATTCTACAACACTTTATATACTATAATCTATTAAACTAATTTTAAAAAACAAATGTACATATAATTGATTCAAATTACATTTAAATATATCGAAATTAACAAGCTTCAACATTATCTACATGTAGTTACCATCACTTGAAATTATTTTTGATAGTTAAGTTAGTAGGGTATAAATGCCGGTTCTGGCTCACTTTGGAGGCAACCTCCCTAACTGTTATCCTGTATGTGTAAGGTTATCTTACTCTTCCAAAGCAGTACACCCCAAAGAGGTAATTCTTTTAAAACAGATAACATCATATGGCTTGACCTTAAGCTTGTAACCGGGCGGGAGGGGGTGTCCTTGAGCGGGTCTGGGTCAATTTTGGAGGCAACCTCCCTAACAGTTATCCTGTATGTGTAAGGTTATCTTACTCATCCAAGCAGTATGTAACAACGAGGCAAGTTTGTTCCTCTTTCAAAACAGTAAATTACAAGTACATGCTAACCCAGCCTCTATAAAGCGGGTACCCTTAATTTGAAAATTAAGGGGGAAACCTGACGGTTGAGCGTGATCACGGTCAAATCACCTCCTTGCACAACCGCTGACCAAGAAACAGTACTCTTCCTTATATAGTACTGAACCCAAGACCCTTCATGGGTTGTAGTGGCACAGGTTTTTTATTTTTATTTTTTAATTATTTATTTATTTTTTTTTTTTTTTATGAGTACATGTTATGAACAATAGGACTTTTCTCTCTGACCAATTTGGGCAATCATTGGTTATTAGTGACACAGAACCAATTCATCCCAACCTCTCGATTCCTCTCTAAGCTTTTTACAAGGGTTCATAAATAAATCAGAACACAATAGATTAAAATAATGTCTTTATTTATAATATTATATACATTCTTTTTAAACAGGTATTTTTGTGAACATAATTACGACTAGGTCTCTTGACCGTTAGCTGAGGTTGGTACTAATAATTAGAATTTTACAAAACCTTTACAGTGAAACATTACATTAAATTCTTAAATCTATATTATATTTAATAAATATTAAATCTATATTAAGTTTATTTTATCTGTTTCTATCCAAGCTTTTTACAAGAGTTCATACATACATCAGAATAGAATAATGTTATAACATATACATTCTTTTTAAAACAGGTTGTTTTGTGAACATAATTACGGCTCGGTCTCTTGACCGCTAGCTGAGATTAGTTACTATTTACTAATAATTAGAATTTTACAAAGCCTCTCCAATGGAACATTACATTAAATTCTTACATCTATATCATATTTAATAAATATTCAATCTATATTAAGTTTATTTTATCTTATAATGGCCGTGGGCCAAGGTGGATACTCCATCATCAAGGATGTGTCTTTTATCATCGAAAGGTGATAATGATATTTTATTTGTTTTAATAGTAAATACATTATGGTTGGATGATCTGAAGTTTGTAACATCATGTTTAAATTGTATGTTATTTTGTAAACAGGTAACATAATCTTCAAATTTGATTTCATTTTTAACAGTAGATTTACTAATTCCTTTTATTTTTTTAATAATTTTGCTTTTAATGTCTATTGCATACATTTTAGACCTTAAGGCTACAAATTTATGAATAATTTCACCATTAGCCACATCTTTAAACTTACCCATTACTTTCTTATTCTTAACGTTATATAATTTATGGTTTGGAGGATAATCTGAACCATTCTTACATAATATAGCCACATTCTAGCTATGTATTATCGATCCGTTTTGAATTTATACAATGATTGTAAAAAGTTCATATTCAAATATGCTCATTGCTACAGCACAATTTTCATTTTAAATTATAATCAAATAATATAAATGAATATGATATCATTTTGTTCATTAATAATTAATGCCTTTTCGAAAAAAAAGAAGAAAAAAATCAATTTCTATAATGAATTTATATTTATATTTTATATATATATTTTCATCGGTTTTTATATTAGATATAAAGATAAATACAATAGTAAAACTACAAAATCCTAAAAGATTACGAATGTTATATGACATACCATATGTTAATCAAAACTTTTTTATGGCTATTATAAAATTAATATTTATATATAAATTTAATTTTCACCGAGAGAAAATAGCTAATTAGATCAATGTAATACTTAATTTTATCATTACATATATTTTATGTATTATTATTGTTATTATTGTTGCCAAAAAGGCTTAGAAATAACATATATTTAAACTGATTAATAATGTATTATCATTACAGAATATTTATATAATTATAACAGAACTATTATATCAATAATGTACTGATTTGTATTTCAAAATTAGTATCACATCTTAATATTAGGATACATGGCTAAGGTATATATACATAAGCTAATGATAGGTACATCTGATAAATGTTTTATTGAATTTCTAAATTAATTTATTTTATTTTCCCTTATTGTAGAAGGTTGTTTTAACAAGTCATTAAGCACATAAGTTTTTCTTTTCAATTAATTATTATTTTATTATCAGTTTATTTATTCATTATTATATTAAATTATTTATTACTATTATATTTAATTTTTATTATCCGTTATTATTTATTAATATAATTAATATATAATTATTGATATAATTAAGGTAGAGTTGGGAACAAAGTAAGAACCTGGCAAATTTCATTTTAAGCGTCAGCAGCGTTAGTGAGCTCTTGGTCTCTTACAATAGCCAACTCATTATCCAAAACAATTATTACTATAATTATATAATCCTGAATAAAGACATTTGCATACTATTTATTAAATCATATCATTTATATTGAAGAATCTTTTATTTATTTATTAATCGAAATCTTAATTTTTTTCATAAATCTACAAATTGATTTTATTTACCTTATTATCCACATCTCTTTTCGTTAAAATGTGATTTAAATTACTTTTTTTTTTTTTTTTCGTTTTCTCCGCTACAGTCCGTCACAATCCATTATTGATTTCGTAATCTATCCGGTTTTAACATCCATAAATATATTAAATTTTTCCTATTTCGCCATTTATGGATTTTTAGAATTTTTAATTTAATTTTAGATTTTAATTTTTTTATTATATCTCCTGTAGAGACAATTTTTTCTGTTAATTGTGTATTTATATTAGATTTCGTTGGTTTTTTCGTCTGCCATTTGTTGTAATAATTTGCATGTTTAATTCTACATAATTTTGGTATTCCTAATTTAATAGAAATATTTTCAAATAAAGTTGGAAAATCCTGAACTAACGAAATCGCAATAGTACTATTATTATTTGTAATATTAATAAAGCTTTCGAGCATTATTTCGCAATCAAGTGTTTCTTCCACAATTGAAGCGTTCTCAACTTCTTCAGCTTTATTCGAATCTTTATTACCTAAATCGTGAGTTTTATCTGCTGCTAAGCTAGTAATTATGGTTATGTTTTCGGTTTTTAGAATATTTTTGTCACAAATTAGATTACTAACGGTTTCGGTTTTTAGCGTATACTTGTCGCAAATTATATTATCGATAATTTCGGTATTTAGCATATCCTGGTCGCAAATTATATTATCGACGATTTCGGTATTTAGCATATCCTGGTCGCAAATTATATTATCGACGATTTCGGTATTTATCATATCCTGGTCGCAAATTATATTATTGACGATTTCGGTATTTAGCATATCCTGGTCGCAAATTATATTATCGACGATTTCGGTATTTAGCATATCCTGGTCGCAAATTATATTATTGACGATTTCGGTATTTAGCATATCCTGGTCGCAAGTTATATTATCGACGATTTCGGTATTCAGCATATCCTGGTCGCAAATTATATTATCGACGATTTCGGTATTTAGCACATCCTGGTCGCAAATTATATTATTGACGATTTCGGTATTTAGCATATCCTGGTCGCAAATTATATTATCGACGATTTCGGTTTTTAGCGTATCATTGCTTACATTATATGTTTCCGAAGGATTTTGCGCGATATTTAGAAAACGCTCAGCTTCGTATAGTTGCTGAATCCGTTCTTCTAATTCCCGAATTTTTTGGTCTTTAGAGTCTTCTTCACTAAAATGTAAGTCCAGGTGTTTGTATGGAGGATGATGCTGGTAATTTTTCATTGATCCCTCATTTAAAAATCTGTTATGTTTCACATTATTATTGGGATATTTATTTTTATAAAAATGGGTTTGATCTGGTGACAACATTTTATAATTTTGTCTTGAGCTATTCATTTTATTATGTTTGGAATGTTTATCTAAATTTCTCGTAATGTAATTATCATTATATTCTTTTTCTGCCTTTGATTTCGGTTTCAATGAAACCGAATCATTATAAGAAAGAAGATGATTCTTGCTATTTAATAATAAACGTAATTCATCTAGATTCCTTAAATGATCAGATTTATTCATCAACTTTATCCGAACATCTAATGGCATATTTGAATAAAAATGATATAAAATTCGCGATTCTAATTGATTTATCATTGCGTCTTTATTCATTATTTTTACATTTTTATATTTAAGAATTAAAATATTTCTTTTAATAATCAACCTTTCGAGAAAATCGGAAGGTTGTTCATTATTATTTATTTTTATTTCGAATAAATCGAAAGTTAATTTTTCTAAATTATTAGAATTGCCACTAGCATAAGGCATTTTACTATAATGAAATGGTTCCATATTCATAAATATTAATAAATTATACTCATTAAATTTCAATTACTATTAAGTAAATTGTTAAATTAAAGCTTTCTTATTTACTTTAATAATACAAAATTATTTCCTAAAAAATATAAATAAATAAAAACTTAATCTTTATCTTACTGAAGAAAATCCGCCGTCTTCTTCCGGTACCTGGTAATCAGTGGGCCAAGTAGAAGACTGCCAGTGCAGAATACCTCGCCAGAGTGATTTTCTGTGACTGGATGTCCTGGAGTTCTAAAGAAGATTGGTACCTCGGGTAGAGTGGGCCAATCCATCAACCAGTAGATAACTCGCAAGAGTGGGTCTAAAAGTTGAAGTTCTTCAGGGGGTCGAGTCCCTGTTCGGGCGCCAAATATATAACAGATACTCCAGCAAGACTCTAGATCAAACTTTTATTGTCAATATAAAATGCTATATCATTATATCAAAGATACTCTATACTAAGTCTCTAGGACTAACTATAAGATACATCACTGTGTGTGCTACTATCTGTCCATACTCTCTAACTATTACTCTGTGTATGTGTTTCTCTGTCTGTTGTGTTGTGTGTTTTGGGGGGATAAATATATTCAGAGCTTGGAGTGGGGATTTGCTAGTTCTGCACTAGAGCGGGGGGAAAAGTCGTGTCTTCTGATTGGTAAGCTGGCTGGGGGGCGGCCTTTTGTCTTAGTCCGCTACTTCTTATTGGTCAAACAGGCTTGGGGCGGCCTTTGCCTTAGACCGTGTCATATGATTGGCTGAGCCGTAGCTGGCAGGGGTGGCCCTTATGGACATCAAGATAAATGTGGACCATCTGAGGTCACAGGATGCAGCTGGAGCAAGTGCTCTAGCAAAAACAGGGTCGAGGTGGACCTCTGGCGGAAGGCCCTAATGGCCATGACCTTGTGTCAACCATATGGATAACATAACTCAATGCCAGCGGACATGGGAACTGGACCTTAGGGATGGTTTAGGGTGGTAATAATGACCTGGGACCATTCACTAATGTTAATGTTATTGTTTGCAACAAAGACTAATAAAAATAATTATTAGACTTCAGAATTATTTGTTAACTTGCATAGTACCTGACAATAATATTTACATTCTTATGTTGTTTTGTTAAAGTTCGCGAGCAATTATTATTTGCATTATGTTGTAAATTTATGATTATATTAAAAACAAAAGAAAATAAACTTTACAAGCAATAAAATAAATATTTTGACCACAAAAATTATGTTCCTTCTATTCATATATAACAAAGTTCCTTATTATCTTTAGAAAGTTCACGGGTAATAAATATTAACTTGTTATTCAATATTGTATGTTTTAGAAGCTTTTAACAGAAAAAAGAAAATATTATTTAATCTGTCTATGCTGTCAATACTTAAAATATTCTCCAGTGATACTTACTTAGCTTGTTGTTTTGTACTATATAGTTGTATAGGTATTTGGACCTGTCACTAGTTAATGAGAGACAGTATAGTAATAAATACCGCAGGGGCTAGCTCAGTGCAAGGATAGTGGAGATTAACGCTCCCCAGTTCAGTAAATAAAAATAAATAAAGCCTTTATTGCATGAGAAACAACACAATCTTTAACCAATAATGAATATTTGCTATTTCTGCTACATTTTCAATTTATATTCACAAGTACTACTAACCCATAATTGAATTTATAGGTTTATAACACAAATTTGTACAAATTTATTATATTCACAATTAATATCATCATAAAATAATATAATTCTATATAATATAGTGGAATCAATACATCGAACAAGCTCAGTAACTATTAAGTAATATTATATTAATTATATAGTAAATATTATTGTTTGAAAACAATATTTATGATATCTGGACAACAATTGTTGCCTCATGCAGGCCTCCCCTTAATGGGGGTGATGTTCTTACTTCCCTGGAGATCAAACCTACTGGGAAGTGGAGCTAGCAATTCCATTCCATATTTCTCTCCATTTTTCTTTATCCCGAGCTATTCTCATCCAATTGGGACCAGCCAGAGTCTTGAGGACATCACTCCATCGTTTGTATTGCCTTCCTCACCTTCTTTTTAAGTTGTATGGGATCCATTCGGTAACCTTTAGTGACCATCTGTCTTCCTGGATTCTAGCAAGGTGCCCAGCCCATTTCCATTTTATTTTTCTTATACATAGGCTGATATCCTTCACTCCAGATTTTTTACGCATGTCTGTACACTTAATTTTATCCCTTTTCTTATAATTCATCATACTCCTAAGAGCAGAGTTTTCAAATACTCTTAACTCAGATTCTTGTTCCTTGGTCAGAGCCCAGGTTTGGCACCCTAATTCAAACGTGACTGAAGGAACGCAGCTTTCAAACATCACTTTCTTGTTTTCCATGCTAAAGTTGCCCTTTATTACTTCTCTTAAGGACCAATATTTTTGCCAACCTCTGGTGATTCTTCTTTGTACCTCCTTTCTGGCACGATTACACTGGTTGACAAGGTTTTTTTCACAAGAGATCTGAATAGTGAATCTAGTGGCATTTTCCATCCTGAATTCAGATATGTAGTCAGAATTTTCCCATCAGGCATAGTTTTTCTGTAAAAGCTACTTTTCAAAATATGATTTTAGCGTTTTCTTTGACCTGTCATAGGAACCGTTACCTCATATGTAGCTATTTTACTCAAGCTGTATTATTGAAATTATTTGCAATGTCATGCTGAAGCACAATAAAACATGACTGTGCAGGTTCATTGTTGTTGTTTAGACATGTTCAGACCTGTTTGGCATTGTGATGTGTCAGTATTGAGCTGACTGTGAGATTGTTGACTAGTGAAATATTTCCTTCCTTTCTGTTTAGAAGTGTATTGTGTATGTTGTGCATGTTGTATTTCTGTGCTTTATTTTTTCACCATGCCAAGAAATTGTGTAAATCATGCAGATAATTTCTGCTATATTTGTGGTGAGCTGACCTTCAAGTCTCAGAGGCGAAATTTGACCCCACTTGTAAAGAAGTGTTATAAACTTTACTTTGGCTGTCAAGTTGGTGATTTTGATAAGAGCTGGGCCCCAAATACATGCTGTGTTTCGTGTGTTAGACTGCTGACTGAGTGGAAAAATGGTACACATCATATGCCATTTGCAATTCCCATGATTTGGAGGGAACCGAAGGATCATTTAACTGACTGTTATTTTTGTTTGACAAATATTAAAGGAATCACATCTAAAACAAAATATACAGTTAAGTATCCGAATTTGCAATCTGCAATGAGACCTGTCTTACACAGTGAAGAGATCCCCGTACCAGTATATGCAGATACAACCTTAAGTGATAACTCTGGTTCTGACCTGACTGAAACTCCAAATGATTCAGATGAAAATAAAAATGATCTTACATATGAAGCCAGTAGCTGTTTATCAGAACCATACTTTCCCAATCAGCAAGACCTTAGTGACCTGATTCGCGATTTAAATCTGTCTAAACAGCAAGTGGAAGTTTTAGCTTCCAGACTCAAAGGGTGGAATCTACTCCAAAAAGATGTAAGAATTAGTAGATATCGTAGCCGCCATAGTGTTTTCAAAGTATACTTCTAATTGGTTGGTTACGGAACAAGAGCCCATCGAAGGAGAAAGCCAAACAATTAAATTGTAAATAAAAAGAATGGAGAGCATGAAAATTAGTTCAGGACTGGTTTTTAGAACAAACCTTCCAAAAGTAGTTGTCTACCATTTTAGTTAATTACTTTTTAACTACCAACTAGTAGTTGGTAGTTAAACATTTTAACTACTTCTACTAACTAGCAGTTGGTAGTTCAAAATTCTAACTACTATTACTGTAGTTGAAAAAAGTAGTTGTACATTTCTAACTACCAACTACTAGTTATATGCATATATGCACTTAACCTTTTAACAATGAATTCATATTTATTGATCATGTGTTATAATTTGAAAGAAACCTCTAAGGTAACTGTTCCATATAAGTAATCATAGGGGCAGTAAAGTAGAAAAGTCCCGTTAAAAGCCTTAATGCTTATAAAATTTCAGCCGATTGATTGCGAGTGAAAGAAGAACCGATCTCTTGAATTTTACCAATAATAATTAGCTCAATCACAATTAATGCTGTTTACCAGGGGCCCCAGTTCAGTACTCAGCACCAATACACTCAGAACAGTACACAATATATTTACACTAACATTAGGTCACATACAGGTCGCACCCTAGGATCGCCTTCGCTAGGTGGCCGCTCCGGATGAGGGAGCTGGTCAGGGCGCTCAGGCAGCCCCTTCACCTGACTCGGCAGACGTGGGCCGATATACCCACTCTTCTTAAAACTTTGCAATATCAAGAAAGATTAGCCGGACTGATCAATGGTAATAAACCCGGAAAACGTCAACTGGACTACACGATTGCCTCTTGGAACATTTTAACATTATATAGATAGACCTGGTGCGCTCCAATCGCTTCTTAATATTTGTGATGACTACCAAATAGACATAGCTGCCATCCTAGAAATCAGGTGGACTGGACAGGGTAGCCTAAGAAAAATAAACCACTCTATATATTATAGCAGTGATGAACGCCTTTATACATTAAGAACCGGAAGAAACAATTATACGAAGAAACAATTTATTGTTGGCAAAAGGATGATGCAGCAAGTTATTGACTTCAAACCTGTCACCCCTAGGTTTTGTATGCTTTGGATAAAGAGAAAATTCTATAACATTAGTTTGATAAATGTGCATGCCCCCACCTAAGTGTCAGAGGATGATAAGAAGGATTCTTTCTATGAGACACTGGAAAAATGCCTGGATGAATGCCCCAAGATTGTGCTTGACGACTACAATGCGCAAATTGAAAAAGAAACAATATATCAGCCTACGATAGGCCCTCATAGCCTGCACGAGATCTCAAATGATAACGGAAAAAGGCTGGTAAATTTTGCAGCCTCCAAGGGTCTTATTGTTGGAAGCAGCTGTTTCCCTTACAAAAGAATTCACCTTGCCACATGCAGAGTTTGGCAAAATGTAGTTACAACTACTAACTTCTAACTACAACTACTTTGGTTTGATTGTAGTTACAATTACTAACTACAGTTTGTAGTTAGTAGTTAACAGCTGGCAACTACATTTTTTAACTAGTAGTTAGTAGTTAAATTTTTCCAACTACCAACTACAAGTTAGAAAAAGTAGTTAGAATATGTTAACTAATAACTACAAACTGTAGTTGGTAATTACAATTATTTAACTACTAACTACTATCCAAATGTGATGACTATCCAAATATTATTAACTTCGGAATATTAGTGAGCCTGCTTTGTTGAAGTACTGCAATCTATTTGGAAAAAGGAGAGCGGCTAGAGAACTTCATAAGAAAATGTATACATAGCATTTCCAAGTCGAATGCAACCTTTTCTATTACAAATTCAACCTTGTCCAAGTCAAATTCAACCACTCCTTCATGTTTGCCCGGTCTACCCCATTACCTAAGCATATTATACCATGACCAGGTATCCATTAGCATTAATATTTATTTTAAAGTTTTAGTGAAGGGGGGGGCTCTTTAATATTGAAAATAGTAACATTTTCGGATTTTTATCCAACGGGGGTCCATTACTAAGTTATCGGGGATGTTGTTTTTGAAAAAAATATTCATTTCGTATATTATTGGAGGAGGGGGGGGGCGCACTAGAAATAGTTTGAATTTTGTTTTTCTTTCACAAGGGGCTCCAATTTTATGTTATCGGGGACTCTCTTTTTGATAAAAATATTCATTTTGTATTTTAGTGGCGAGGGGGGGGGGGCGCACTATAAAATAGTTTGAATTTCGTTTTTCTTTCACAAGGGGCTCCAATTTTATGTTATCGGGGACTCTCTTTTTGATAAAAATATTCATTTTGTATTTTAGTGGCGAGGGGGGGGGGGCGCACTAGAAAATAGTTTGAATTTCGTTTTTCTTTCACAAGGGGCTCCAATTTTATGTTATCGGGGACTCTCTTTTTTATAAAAATATTCATTTTGTATTTTAGTGGCGAGGGGGGGGGGGCGCACTAGAAAATAGTTTGAATTTCGTTTTTCTTTCACAAGGGGCTCCAATTTTATGTTATCGGGGACTCTCTTTTTGATAAAAATATTCATTTCGTATTTTAGTGGCGAGGGGGGGGCGCACTAGAAAATAGTTTGAATTTCGATTTTCTTTCACAAGGGGCTCCAATTTTATGTTATCGGGGACTCTCTTTTTGATAAAAATATTCATTTTGTATTTTAGTGGCGAGGGGGGGGCGCACTAGAAAATATTTTGAATTTCGTTTTTCTTTCTCATGGGGGTCCAATTTTATGTTATCGGGGACGGTGTTTTTGAAAAAATATTCATTTTGTATTTTAGTGATGAGGGGGGGGGGCGCACTAAAAAATAGTTTGAATTTCATTTTCCTTTAACTTCCATTATGTTATCAAGGAAAAAGATATGTTATCAAGGGGTTTTTGAAAAGAATATTCACTTATAGTATTTTAGCGGTGGGTGGGGGGGGCACATTGGGAAATAGTTAGATTTTCCGATTTCTTTCACACGGGGGTCCAGTATTATGTTATCAGGGACGTTACTTTTGAAAATATTATTCTTTTTGTATTTCAATAGCGGGGAGAGGGGGGAGCGCACTTAAAAAAGTTAGATTTTCAGAGTTTTTTCACACAGAGGTCCAATAATATGTTATCGAGGGCGGTGTTCTTCAAAACAAATTTTCATGTTGTATTTTAGTGGCGGGGGGGGAGGGCGCCTAATATCGATAAGGAATACCTTTTCGGATTTTTTTTCACATCAGGGTCTAATATTATGTTATCTAGGACAGTTTATACGAAAATAATATTTATTTTGAATGTGATCTTATGGTATAATTTAATGTTTAAAATGGTAAATGAAAAATAATTCCCAAATAAACCCTGGTAATATTTAAATCATTATTTTAGCAAACAATTATTGGATAGCCGAGTGGGCAAACGCGTTAGAAAATACGCGTTGGCCATGGTAACGTATGATTGATAACCCGAAGATAGCGATCGGAGCCAGGAAACATTTAATAATACTCGGCATCAATCCCCCACTCCCCTATCCCGGGAAACCCAGTATAGCATAAAAAAAAGGCGAGGAAAGGGAGGAAAAAAAAACAAAATGATATGACCACATTATTAAAGATAAAGACTCATACAAAATATAAAAAAGAAACATAAAAAGTATGAGTAGATCATATTCAAAATAAATATAATTTTCGTATAAACTGTCCTGGACACCGTCCCCGATAGCATAAAATTGGACCCCCATGTAAAAGAAAAACGAAATTCAAACTATTTTCTAGTGCGCCCCCCCCCCTCCTCCAATAAAATACGAAATGAAATTTTTTCAAAAACATCCCCGATAACTTACTAATGGGCCCTCGTTGGATAAAAATCCGTAAAGGTTACTATCTTCAATATTAAAAATGAATCATAAAAAGTATGATTAGATCATATTCAAAATAAATATTATTTTCGTATAAACTGTCCTGGATAGCACTATATTAGACCCTGACGTGAAAAATATCCGAAAAGGTTATGATTGTCAATATTAGTGCGCCCTCCCCCCTCACCACTAAAATACAAAATGAATATTTTTATCAAAAACTCTGTCCCCGATAACATAAAATAGGACCCCCGTGTGAAAGAAATCGGAAAATCTAACTATTTTCCTGTGGGCCCCCCCCCCCACTAAAATACAAAATGAATATTTTTTTTCAAAAACACCGGCCTCGATAACATAATATTGGACCCCCATGTGAATGAAAAACGAAATTCAAACTATTTTCTAGTGCGCCCCACCCCCTCGCCACTAAAATACAAAATGAATATTTTTATCAAAAACACTGTGCCCGATAACATAAAATAGGTCCCCCGTGTGAAAGAAATCGGAAAATCTATCTATTTTCCTATGCGCCCCCCCCACTAAAATACAAAATGAATATTTTTTTCAAAAACACCAGCCCCAATAACATAATATTGGACCCCCATGTGAACGAAATCGAAATTCAAACTACTTTCTAGTGCGCTTGATCCAACAAGCAGTCCTGGACTGGCTGTCATGCCCCCCCCCCCCACCTCACCCCTTCGATTCTTTGTTTAATTGGTTGGTTACGGAACAAGAGCCCATCGAAGGAGAAAGCCAAACAATTAAATTGTAAATAAAAAGAATGGAGAGCATGAAAATTAGTTCAGGACTGGTTTTTAGAACAAACCTACCAAAAGTAGTTGTCTACTATTTTAGACAGTTAGTCTACCATTTATATTGAGAATGCCTCTGAAGATAACGAAAATTTAAATATTAGCCCTATTGAGAAAATTGAATTTAAGAGTAAACAGGCTTGCTAACCTTTATGTTTGCTTAATAATAATACTGCCAGTATTTCTCCGAATGATAAGTGTAATGCCGTCCTTTGCCCTAATTCCGACTATCAAGTTATAACAGAAAGGATTATGATGTTTTCTTTGTACAATAGTTGGAATAAATTCATACCGGGGTGCAATTTTATGTTATTGGGGGTGGTGTTTTTGAAAAAGATATTCATTTTGTAGTTTAGTGACGGGAGGGCCCCCTAAAAAATTAGATTTTCCGATTTCTTTCACACGGGGGTGCTATTTTATGTTACCGGGGGCGGTGTTTTTGAAAAGATATTCATTATGTATTTTAATAGCGGGGGGGCCCTAAAAAAATAGATTTTCCGACTTCTTTCACACGGGGGTGCTATTTTATGTTACCGGGGGCGGTGTTTTTGAAAAAGATATTCATTTTGTATTTTAGGAACGGTAGGGGAGGGATCGCCCTGTAAAAAAAATTAGATTTTTCGATTTCTTTCACACCGGGGTGCAATTTTATGTTATCGGGGGTGGTGTTTTTGAAAAAGATATTCATTTTGTATTTTAGTGACGGGAGGACCCCCTAAAAAATTAGATTTTCCGATTTCTTTCACACGGGGGTGCTATTTTATGTTACCGGGGGCGGTGTTTTTAAAAAAATATTCATTTTGTATTTTAGGAACGGTGGGGGAGGGATCGCCCTATAAAAAAAAAATAGATTTTTGGATTCCTTTTACACCGGGGTGCAATTTTATGTTATCGGGGGCGGTGTTTTTGAAAAAGATATTCATTTTGTATTTTAGGAACGGTGGAGGAGGGATCGCCCTCTAAAAAAAAATAGATTTTTGGATTCCTTTCACATCGGGGTGCAATTTCATGTTATCGGGGGTGGTGTTTTTGAAAAAATATTCATTATGTATTTTAATGGCGGGGGGGGGGCCCTAAAAAAAATAGTTTTTTCAACTTCTTTCACACGGGGGAGCTATTTTATGTTACCGGGGGAGGTGTTTTTTAAAAAATATTCATTATGTATTTTAATGTCGGGGGGGGGGCACCCTAAACAAAATTAGATTTTCTGATTTCTTTCATACGGGGGTGCAATTTTATGTTATCGGGGGTGGTGTTTTTGAAAAAATATTCATTTTGTATTTTAGAAATGGGGGGGGGACGCCCAAAAAAAAATTAGATCTTCCAATTTCTTTCACACCGGGGTGCAATTTTATGTTATCGGGGGTGGTGTTTTTGAAAAAGATATTCATTTTGTATTTTAGTGACGGGAGGGCCCCCTAAAAAATTAGATTTTCCGATTTCTTTCACACGGGGGTGCTATTTTATGTTACCGGGGGCGGTGTTTTTAAAAAAATATTCATTTTGTATTTTAGGAACGGTGGGGGAGAGATCGCCCTATAAAAAAAAATAGATTTTTGGATTCCTTTTACACCGGGGTGCAATTTTATGTTATCGGGGGCGGTGTTTTTGAAAAAGATATTCATTTTGTATTTTAGGAACGGTGGGGGAGGGATCGCCCTCTAAAAAAAAATAGATTTTTGGATTCCTTTCACATCGGGGTGTAATTTTATGTTATCGGGGGTGGTGTTTTTGAAAAAATATTCATTATGTATTTTAATGGCGGGGGGGGCCCTAAAAAAAATAGATTTTCCTACTTCTTTCACACGGGGGTGCTATTTTATGTTACCGGGGGCAGTGTTTTTTAAAAAATATTCATTATGTATTTTAATGTCGGGGGTTGGCGCCCTAAACAAAATTAGATTTTCTGATTTCTTTCATACGGGGGTGCTATTTTATGTTACCGGGGGCGGTGTTTTTAAAAAAATATTCATTTTGTATTTTAGGAACGGTGGGGGAGGGATCGCCCTATAAAAAAAAATAGATTTCTTTCACACCGGGGTGCAATTTTATGTTATCGGGGGTGGTGTTTTTGAAAAAATATTCATTATGTATTTTAATGTCGTGGGGGGGGGGGGGGCGCCCTAAACAAAATTAGATTTTCTGATTTCTTTCATACGGGGGTGCTATTTTATGTTACCGGGGGCGGTGTTTTTAAAAAAATATTCATTTTGTATTTTAGGAACGGTGGGGGAGGGATCGCCCTATAAAAAAAAAATAGATTTCTTTCACACCGGGGTGCAATTTTATGTTATCGGGGGTGGTGTTTTTGAAAAAGATATTCATTTTGTATTTTAGTGACGGGGGGGCCCCCTAAAAAATTAGATTTTCCGATTTCTTTCACACGGGGGTGCTATTTTATGTTACCGGGGGCGGTGTTTTTAAAAAAATATTCATTTTGTATTTTAGGAAAGGTGGGGGAGGGATCGCCCTATAAAAAAGAAAATAGATTTTTGGATTCCTTTTACACCGTGGTGCAATTTCATGTTATCGGGGGCGGTGTTTTTGAAAAAATATTCATTATGTATTTTAATGGCGGGGGGGGGGGCGCCCTAAACAAAATTAGATTTTCTGATTTCTTTCATACGGCGGTGCAATTTTATGTTATCGGGGGTGGTGTTTTTGAAGAAATATTCATTTTGTATTTAAGAGATGGGGGGGGGGATGCCCAAAAAAAATTAGATTTTTCGATTTGTATCACACTGGGGTGCAATTTTATGTTACCGGGGGCGCTGTTTTTGTAAAAGATATTTGTTTGTATTTTATGAACGGTGGGGGAGGGATCGCCTTATAAAAAAAATAGATCTTTGGATTCATTTCACACCGGGGTGCAATTTTATGTTATCGGGGGTGGTGTTTTTGAAAAAGATATTCATTTTGTATTTTAGTGACGGGAGGGCCCCCTAAAAAAATTAGATTTTCCGATTTCTTTCACACGGGGGTGCTATTTTATGTTACCGGGGGAGGTGTTTTTTAAAAAATATTCATTATGTATTTTAATGTCGGGGGGGGGGGGGCACCCTAAACAAAATTAGATTTTCTGATTTCTTTCATACGGGGGTGCAATTTTATGTTATCGGGGGGTGGTGTTTTTGAAAAAATATTCATTTTGTATTTAAGAAATGGGGGGGGGGACGCCCAAAAAAAAATTAGATTTTCCAATTTCTTTCACACCAGGGTGCAATTTTATGTTATCGGGGGTAGTGTTTTTGAAAAAGATATTCATTTTGTATTTTAGTGACGGGAGGGCCCCCTAAAAAATTAGATTTTCCGATTTCTTTCACACGGGGGTGCTATTTTATGTTACCGGGGGCGGTGTTTTTAAAAAAATATTCATTTTGTATTTTAGGAACGGTGGGGGAGAGATCGCCCTATAAAAAAAAATAGATTTTTGGATTCCTTTTACACCGGGGTGCAATTTTATGTTATCGGGGGCGGTGTTTTTGAAAAAGATATTTATTTTGTATTTTAGGAACGGTGGGGGAGGGATCGCCCTCTAAAAAAAAATAGATTTTTGGATTCCTTTCACATCGGGGTGCAATTTTATGTTATCGGGGGTGGTGTTTTTGAAAAAATATTCATTATGTATTTTAATGGCGGGGGGGGTCCTAAAAAAAATAGATTTTTGGATTTCTTTCATACAGGGGTGCTATTTAATGTTACCGGGGGCGGTGTTTTTAAAAAAATATTCATTTTGTATTTTAGGAACGGTGGGGGAGGGATCGCCCTATAAAAAAAAAATAGATTTCTTTCACACCGGGGTGCAATTTTATGTTATCGGGGGTGGTGTTTTTGAAAAAGATATTCATTTTGTATTTTAGTGACGGGGGGGCCCCCTAAAAAATTAGATTTTCCGATTTCTTTCACACGGGGGTGCTATTTTATGTTACCGGGGGCGGTGTTTTTAAAAAAATATTCATTTTGTATTTTAGGAAAGGTGGGGGAGGGATCGCCCTATAAAAAAGAAAATAGATTTTTGGATTCCTTTTACACCGGGGTGCAATTTCATGTTATCGGGGGCGGTGTTTTTGAAAAAATATTCATTATGTATTTTAATGGCGGGGGGGGCCCTAAAAAAATAGATTTTCCAACTTCTTTCACACGGGGGTGCTATTTTATGTTACCGGGGGAGGTGTTTTTTAAAAAATATTCATTATGTATTTTAATGTCGGGGGGGGGGGGGGGCACCCTAAACAAAATTAGATTTTCTGATTTCTTTCATACGGGGGTGCAATTTTATGTTATCGGGGGTGGTGTTTTTGAAAAAATATTCATTTTGTATTTAAGAAATGGGGGGGGGGACGCCCAAAAAAAAATTAGATTTTCCAATTTCTTTCACACCAGGGTGCAATTTTATGTTATCGGGGCTGGTGTTTTTGAAAAAGATATTCATTTTGTATTTTAGTGACGGGAGGGCCCCCTAAAAAATTAGATTTTCCGATTTCTTTCACACGGGGGTGCTATTTTATGTTACCGGGGGCGGTGTTTTAAAAAAATATTCATTTTGTATTTTAGGAACGGTGGGGGAGAGATCGCCCTATAAAAAAAAATAGATTTTTGGATTCCTTTTACACCGGGGTGCAATTTTATGTTATCGGGGGCGGTGTTTTTGAAAAAGATATTCATTTTGTATTTTAGGAACGGTGGGGGAGGGATCGCCCTCTAAAAAAAAATAGATTTTTGGATTCCTTTCACATCGGGGTGCAATTTTATGTTATCGGGGGTGGTGTTTTTGAAAAAATATTCATTATGTATTTTAATGGCGGGGGGGGGGTCCTAAAAAAAATAGATTTTTGGATTTCTTTCATACGGGGGTGCTATTTTATGTTACCGGGGGCGGTGTTTTTAAAAAAATATTCATTTTGTATTTTAGGAACGGTGGGGGAGGGATCGCCCTATAAAAAAAAAATAGATTTCTTTCACACCGGGGTGCAATTTTATGTTATCGGGGGTGGTGTTTTTGAAAAAGATATTCATTTTGTATTTTAGTGACGGGGGGGCCCCCTAAAAAATTAGATTTTCCGATTTCTTTCACACGGGGGTGCTATTTTATGTTACCGGGGGCGGTGTTTTTAAAAAAATATTCATTTTGTATTTTAGGAAAGGTGGGGGAGGGATCGCCCTATAAAAAAGAAAATAGATTTTTGGATTCCTTTTACACCGGGGTGCAATTTCATGTTATCGGGGGCGGTGTTTTTGAAAAAATATTCATTATGTATTTTAATGGCGGGGGGGGGGCGCCCTAAACAAAATTAGATTTTCTGATTTCTTTCATACGGCGGTGCAATTTTATGTTATCGGGGGTGGTGTTTTTGAAGAAATATTCATTTTGTATTTTAGAGATGGGGGGGGGGACGCCCAAAAAAAATTAGATTTTTCGATTTGTATCACACTGGGGTGCAATTTTATGTTACCGGGGGCGTTGTTTTTGTAAAAGATATTTGTTTGTATTTTATGAACGGTGGGGGAGGGATCGCCTTATAAAAAAAAAAGATCTTTGGATTCATTTCACACCGGGGTGCAATTTTATGTTATCGGGGGTGGTGTTTTTGAAAAAGATATTCATTTTGTATTTTAGGAACGGTGGGGGAGGGATCGCCCTATAAAAAAAAAATAGATTTCTTTCACACCGGGGTGCAATTTTATGTTATCGGGGGTGGTGTTTTTGAAAAAGATATTCATTTTGTATTTTAGTGACGGGAGGGCCCCCTAAAAAATTAGATTTTCCGATTTCTTTCACACGGGGGTGCTATTTTATGTTACCGGGGGCGGTGTTTTTAAAAAAATATTCATTTTGTATTTTAGGAACAGTGGGGGAGGGATCGCCCTATAAAAAAAAAATAGATTTTTGGATTCCTTTTACACCGGGGTGCAATTTTATGTTATCGGGGGCGGTGTTTTTGAAAAAGATATTCATTTTGTATTTTAGGAACGGTGGAGGAGGGATCGCCCTCTAAAAAAAAATAGATTTTTGGATTCCTTTCACATCGGGGTGCAATTTTATGTTATCGGGGGTGGTGTTTTTGAAAAAATATTCATTATGTATTTTAATGGCGGGGGGGGGCCCTAAAAAAAGTAGATTTTCCAACTTCTTTCACACGGGGGTGCTATTTTATGTTACCGGGGGAGGTGTTTTTTAAAAAATATTCATTATGTATTTTAATGTCGGGGGGGGGGCCCCCTAAACAAAATTAGATTTTCTGATTTCTTTCATACGGGGGTGCAATTTTATGTTATCGGGGGTGGTGTTTTTGAAAAAATATTCATTTTGTATTTAAGAAATGGGGGGGGGACGCCCAAAAAAAAATTAGATTTTCCAATTTCTTTCACACCAGGGTGCAATTTTATGTTATCGGGGGTGGTGATTTTGAAAAAGATATTCATTTTGTATTTTAGTGACGGGAGGGCCCCCTAAAAAATTAGATTTTCCGATTTCTTTCACACGGGGGTGCTACTTTATGTTACCGGGGGCGGTGTTTTTTAAAAAAATATTCATTTTGTATTTTAGGAACGGTGGGGGAGAGATCGCCCTATAAAAAAAAATAGATTTTTGGATTCCTTTTACACCGGGGTGCAATTTTATGTTATCGGGGGCGGTGTTTTTGAAAAAGATATTCATTTTGTATTTTAGGAACGGTGGGGGAGGGATCGCCCTCTAAAAAAAAATAGATTTTTGGATTCCTTTCACATCGGGGTGCAATTTTATGTTATCGGGGGTGGTGTTTTTGAAAAAATATTCATTATGTATTTTAATGGCGGGGGGGGGGTCCTAAAAAAAATAGATTTTTGGATTCTTTTCACACCGATGTGCAATTTTATGTTACCGGGGGCGGTGTTTTTAAAAAAATATTCATTTTGTATTTAAGGAACGGTGGGGGAGAGATCGCCCTATAAAAAAAAATAGATTTTTGGATTCCTTTTACACCGGGGTGCAATTTTATGTTATCGGGGGCGGTGTTTTTGAAAAAGATATTCATTTTGTATTTTAGGAACGGTGGGGGAGGGATCGCCTTCTAAAAAAAAAATAGATTTTTGGATTCCTTTCACATCGGGGTGCAATTTTATGTTATCGGGGGTGGTGTTTTTGAAAAAATATTCATTATGTATTTTAATGGCGGGGGGGGGGGTCCTAAAAAAAATAGATTTTCCGACTTCTTTTACACGGGGGTGCTATTTTATGTTACCGGGGGCGGTGTTTTTTAAAAAATATTCATTATGTATTTTAATGTCGGGGGGGGCGCCCTAAACAAAATTAGATTTTCTGATTTCTTTCATACGGGGGTGCTATTTTATGTTACCGGGGGCGGGGTTTTTAAAAAAATATTCATTTTGTATTTTAGGAACGGTGGGGGAGGGATCGCCCTATAAAAAAAAAATAGATTTCTTTCACACCGGGGTGCAATTTTATGTTATCGGGGGTGGTGTTTTTGAAAAAGATATTCATTTTGTATTTTAGTGACGGGGGGGGCCCCCTAAAAAATTAGATTTTCCGATTTCTTTCACACGGGGGTGCTATTTTATGTTACCGGGGGCGGTGTTTTTAAAAAAATATTCATTTTGTATTTTAGGAAAGGTGGGGGAGGGATCGCCCTATAAAAAAAAAATAGATTTTTGGATTCCTTTTACACCGGGGTGCAATTTCATGTTATCGGGGGCGGTGTTTTTGAAAAAGATATTCATTTTGTATTTTAGGAACGGTGGGGGAGGGATCGCCCTCTAAAAAAAAATAGATTTTTGGATTCCTTTCACATCGGGGTGCAATTTTATGTTATCGGGGGTGGTGTTTTTGAAAAAATATTCATTATGTATTTTAATGGCGGGGGGGGGGGCGCCCTAAACAAAATTAGATTTCCTGATTTCTTTCATACGGCGGTGCAATTTTATGTTATCGGGGGTGGTGTTTTTGAAGAAATATTCATTTTGTATTTTAGAGATGGGGGGGGGACGCCCAAAAAAAAATTAGATTTTTCGATTTGAATCACACTAGGGTGCAATTTTATGTTACCGGGGGCGGTGTTTTTGTAAAAGATATTTGTTTGTATTTTATGAACGGTGGGGGAGGGATCGCCTTATAAAAAAAATAGATCTTTGGATTCATTTCACACCGGGGTGCAATTTTATGTTATCGGGGGTGGTGTTTTTGAAAAAGATATTCATTTTGTATTTTAGGAACGGTGGGGGAGGGATCGCCCTATAAAAAAAAAATAGATTTCTTTCACACCGGGGTGCAATTTTATGTTATCGGGGGTGGTGTTTTTGAAAAAGATATTCATTTTGTATTTTAGTGACGGAAGGGCCCCCTAAAAAATTAGATTTTCCGATTTCTTTCACACGGGGGTGCTATTTTATGTTACCGGGGGCGGTGTTTTTAAAAAAATATTCATTTTGTATTTTAGGAACAGTGGGGGAGGGATCGCCCTATAAAAAAAAAATAGATTTTTGGATTCCTTTTACACCGGGGTGCAATTTTATGTTATCGGGGGCGGTGTTTTTGAAAAAGATATTCATTTTGTATTTTAGGAACGGTGGAGGAGGGATCGCCCTCTAAAAAAAAATAGATTTTTGGATTCCTTTCACATCGGGGTGCAATTTTATGTTATCGGGGGTGGTGTTTTTGAAAAAATATTCATTATGTATTTTAATGACGGGGGGGGCCCTAAAAAAATAGATTTTCCAACTTCTTTCACACGGGGGTGCTATTTTATGTTACCGGGGGAGGTGTTTTTTAAAAAATATTCATTATGTATTTTAATGTCGGGGGGGGGGCACCCTAAACAAAATTAGATTTTCTGATTTCTTTCATACGGGGGTGCAATTTTATGTTATCGGGGGTGGTGTTTTTGAAAAAATATTCATTTTGTATTTAAGAAATGGGGGGGGGGGGGACGCCAAAAAAAAAATTAGATTTTCCAATTTCTTTCACACCAGGGTGCAATTTTATGTTATCGGGGGTGGTGTTTTTGAAAAAGATATTCATTTTGTATTTTAGTGACGGGAGGGCCCCCTAAAAAATTAGATTTTCCGATTTCTTTCACACGGGGGTGCTATTTTATGTTACCGGGGGCGGTGTTTTTAAAAAAATATTCATTTTGTATTTTAGGAACGGTGGGGGAGGGATCGCCCTATAAAAAAAAAATAGATTTCTTTCACACCGGGGTGCAATTTTATGTTATCGGGGGTGGTGTTTTTGAAAAAGATATTCATTTTGTATTTTAGTGACGGGGGGGCCCCCTAAAAAATTAGATTTTCCGATTTCTTTCACACGGGGGTGCTATTTTATGTAACCGGGGGCGGTGTTTTTAAAAAAATATTCATTTTGTATTTTAGGAAAGGTGGGGGAGGGATCGCCCTATAAAAAAAAAATAGATTTTTGGATTCCTTTTACACCGGGGTGCAATTTCATGTTATCGGGGGCGGTGTTTTTGAAAAAGATATTCATTTTGTATTTTAGGAACGGTGGGGGAGGGATCGCCTTATAAAAAAAATAGATCTTTGGATTCATTTCACACCGGGGTGCAATTTTATGTTATCGGGGGTGGTGTTTTTGAAAAAGATATTCATTTTGTATTTTAGGAACGGTGGGGGAGGGATCGCCCTATAAAAAAAAAATAGATTTCTTTCACACCGGGGTGCAATTTTATGTTATCGGGGGTGGTGTTTTTGAAAAAGATATTCATTTTGTATTTTAGTGACGGAAGGGCCCCCTAAAAAATTAGATTTTCCGATTTCTTTCACACGGGGGTGCTATTTTATGTTACCGGGGGCGGTGTTTTTAAAAAAATATTCATTTTGTATTTTAGGAACAGTGGGGGAGGGATCGCCCTATAAAAAAAAAATAGATTTTTGGATTCCTTTCACACCGGGGTGCAATTTTATGTTATCGGGGGCGGTGTTTTTGAAAAAGATATTCATTTTGTATTTTAGGAACGGTGGAGGAGGGATCGCCCTCTAAAAAAAAATAGATTTTTGGATTCCTTTCACATCGGGGTGCAATTTTATGTTATCGGGGGTGGTGTTTTTGAAAAAATATTCATTATGTATTTTAATGACGGGGGGGGCCCTAAAAAAATAGATTTTCCAACTTCTTTCACACGGGGGTGCTATTTTATGTTACCGGGGGAGGTGTTTTTTAAAAAATATTCATTATGTATTTTAATGTCGGGGGGGGGGGCACCCTAAACAAAATTAGATTTTCTGATTTCTTTCATACGGGGGTGCAATTTTATGTTATCGGGGGTGGTGTTTTTGAAAAAATATTCATTTTGTATTTAAGAAATGGGGGGGGGGGGACGCCAAAAAAAAAATTAGATTTTCCAATTTCTTTCACACCAGGCTGCAATTTTATGTTATCGGGGGTGGTGTTTTTGAAAAAGATATTCATTTTGTATTTTAGTGACGGGAGGGCCCCCTAAAAAATTAGATTTTCCGATTTCTTTCACACGGGGGTGCTATTTTATGTTACCGGGGGCGGTGTTTTTAAAAAAATATTCATTTTGTATTTTAGGAACGGTGGGGGAGGGATCGCCCTATAAAAAAAAAATAGATTTCTTTCACACCGGGGTGCAATTTTATGTTATCGGGGGTGGTGTTTTTGAAAAAGATATTCATTTTGTATTTTAGTGACGGGGGGGGAGAGATCGCCCTATAAAAAAAAATAGATTTTTGGATTCCTTTTAGACCGGGGTGCAATTTTATGTTATCGGGGGCGGTGTTTTTGAAAAAGATATTCATTTTGTATTTTAGGAACGGTGGGGGAGGGATCGCCCTCTAAAAAAAAATAGATTTTTGGATTCCTTTCACATCGGGGTGCAATTTTATGTTATCGGGGGTGGTGTTTTTGAAAAAATATTCATTATGTAATTTAATGGCGGGGGGGGGGGGGTCCTAAAAAAAACAGATTTTTGGATTCTTTTCACACCGATGTGCAATTTTATGTTACCGGGGGCGGTGTTTTTAAAAAAATATTCATTTTGTATTTAAGGAACGGTGGGGGAGAGATCGCCCTATAAAAAAAAATAGATTTTTGGATTCCTTTTACACCGGGGTGCAATTTTATGTTATCGGGGGCGGTGTTTTTGAAAAAGATATTCATTTTGTATTTTAGGAACGGTGGGGGAGGGATCGCCCTCTAAAAAAAAATAGATTTTTGGATTCCTTTCACATCGGGGTGCAATTTTATGTTATCGGGGGTGGTGTTTTTGAAAAAATATTCATTATGTATTTTAATGGCGGGGGGGGGGGGTCCTAAAAAAAATAGATTTTCCGACTTCTTTTACACGGGGGTGCTATTTTATGTTACCGGGGGCGGTGTTTTTTAAAAAATATTCATTATGTATTTTAATGTCGGGGGGGGGGCGCCCTAAACAAAATTAGATTTTCTGATTTCTTTCATACGGGGGTGCTATTTTATGTTACCGGGGGCGGGGTTTTTAAAAAAATATTCATTTTGTATTTTAGGAACGGTGGGGGAGGGATCGCCCTATAAAAAAAAAATAGATTTCTTTCACACCGGGGTGCAATTTTATGTTATCGGGGGTGGTGTTTTTGAAAAAGATATTCATTTTGTATTTTAGTGACGGGGGGGGCCCCCTAAAAAATTAGATTTTCCGATTTCTTTCACACGGGGGTGCTATTTTATGTAACCGGGGGCGGTGTTTTTAAAAAAATATTCATTTTGTATTTTAGGAAAGGTGGGGGAGGGATCGCCCTATAAACAAAAAATAGATTTTTGGATTCCTTTTACACCGGGGTGCAATTTCATGTTATCGGGGGCGGTGTTTTTGAAAAAGATATTCATTTTGTATTTTAGGAACGGTGGGGGAGGGATCGCCCTCTAAAAAAAAATAGATTTTTGGATTCCTTTCACATCGGGGTGCAATTTTATGTTATCGGGGGTGGTGTTTTTGAAAAAATATTCATTATGTATTTTAATGGCGGGGGGGGGGCGCCCTAAACAAAATTAGATTTTCTGATTTCTTTCATACGGCGGTGCAATTTTATGTTATCGGGGGTGGTGTTTTTGAAGAAATATTCATTTTGTATTTTAGAGATGGGGGGGGGGGACGCCCAAAAAAAAATTAGATTTTTCGATTTGAATCACACTGGGGTGCAATTTTATGTTACCGGGGGCGGTGTTTTTGTAAAAGATATTTGTTTGTTGTTTATGAACGGTGGGGGAGGGATCGCCCTATAAAAAAAATAGATTTTTGGATTCATTTCACACCGGGGTGCAATTTTATGTTATCGTGGGTGGTGTTTTTGAAAAAAAATTTATTATGTAATTTAATGGCGGTGGGGGGGGGGCGCTCTAAACAAAATTAGATTTTCCTATTTCTTTCACACCGGGGTGCAATTTTTTGTTAACGGGGGTGGTGTTTTGGAAAAGGATATTCATTTTTTATTTTAGTGACGGGGGGCCCCCTAAAAAATTAGATTTTCCGATTTCTTTCACACGGGAGTGCTATTTTATGTTACCGGGGGCGGTGTTTTTGAAAAAATATTCATTATGTATTTTAATGGCGGGGGGGGGGGACCCTAAACAAAATTAGATTTTCTGATTTCTTTCACACGGGGGTGCTATTTTAAGTTACCGGGGGCGGTGATTTTAAAAAAGACATTCATTTTGTATTTTAGGAACGGTAGGGGAGGGATCGCCCTATAAAAAAAATAGATTTTCAGATTCCTTTCACACCGGGGTGCAATTTTATGTTATCGGGGGTGGTGTTTTTGAAGAAATATTCATTATGTATTTTAATCGAGGGGGGGGGGTGCTCTAAAAAAAATTAGATTTTCCGATTTCTTTCACACGGGTGTGCTATTTTATGTTACCGGGTGCGGTGTTTTTAAAAAAGACATTCATTTTGTATTTTAGGAACGGGGGGGCCCCCTAAAAAATTAGATTTTCCGATTTCTTTCACTCCGGGGTGCAATTTTATGTTATCGGGGGTGGTGTTTTTGAAAAAGATATTCATTTTGTATTTTAGGAACGGTGGGGGAGGGAATGCCCTATAAAAAAAATTAAAATTTTGGATTCCTTTCACACCGGGGTGCAATTTTATGTTATCAGGAGTGGTGTTTTTAAAAAAGACATTCATTTTGTATTTTAGGAACGGTAGGGAAGGGATCGCCCTATTAAAAAAAATAGATTTTTGGATTCCTTTCACACCGGGGTGCAATTTTATTTTATCGGGGGTGGTGTTTTTGAAAAAATATTCATGTATTTTAGTGATGGGAGGGCCCCCTAAAAAATTAGACTTTCCGATGTCTTTCACACGGGGGTGCTATTTTATGTTACCGGGGCGGTGTTTTTAAAAAAGACATTCATTTTGTATTATAGGAACGGTAGGGGAGGGATCGCCCTATAAAAAAAATAGATTTTAGGATTCCTTTCACACCGGGGTGCAATTTTATGTTATCGGGGGTGGTGTTTTTGAAAAAATATTCTTTATGTATTTTAGAAATGGGGGGGGGACGCCTAAAAAAAATTAGATTTTCCGATTTCTTTCACACCGGGGTGCAATTTTATGTTATCGGGGGTGGTGTTTTTAAAAAAGATATTCATTTTGTATTTTAGGAACGGTGGGGGAGGGAATGCCCTATAAAAAAAATAGATTTTTGGATTTCTTTCACACCGGGGTGCAATTTTTGTTAACGGGGGTGGTGTTTTGGAAAAGGATATTCATTTTTTATTTTAGTGACGGGGGGCCCCCTAAAAAATTAGATTTTCCGATTTCTTTCACACGGGAGTGCTATTTTATGTTACCGGGGGCAGTGTTTTTGAAAAAATATTCATCATGTATTTAAATTGTGGGGGGGGGGGACCCTAAACAAAATTAGATTTTCTGATTTCTTTCACACGGGGGTGCTATTTTATGTTATCGGGCGTGGTGTTTTTGAAAAAGATATTCATTTTGTATTTTAGTGACGGGAGGGCCCCCTAAAAAATTAGATTTTTCGATTTCTTTCACACGGGGGTGCAATTTTTGTTAACGGGGGTGGTGTTTTGGAAAAGGATATTCATTTTTTATTTTAGTGACGGGGGGCCCCCTAAAAAATTAGATTTTCCGATTTCTTTCACACGGGAGTGCTATTTTATGTTACCGGGGGCGGTGTTTTTGAAAAAATATTCATCATGTATTTAAATTGTGGGGGAGGGATCGCCCTATAAAAAAAAATAGATTTTTGGATTTCTTTCACACCGGGGTGCAATTTTTGTTAACGGGGGTGGTGTTTTGGAAAAGGATATTCATTTTTTATTTTAGTGACGGGGGGCCCCCTAAAAAATTAGATTTTCCGATTTCTTTCACACGGGAGTGCTATTTTATGTTACCGGGGGCGGTGTTTTTGAAAAAATATTCATCATGTATTTAAATTGTGGGGGAGGGATCGCCCTATAAAAAAAAAATAGATTTTTGGATTCCTTTTACACCGGGGTGCAATTTCATGTTATCGGGCGTGGTGTTTTTGAAAAAGATATTCATTTTGTATTTTAGTGACGGGAGGGCCCCCTAAAAAATTAGATTTTTCGATTTCTTTCACACGGGGGTGCTATTTTATGTTACCGGGGGCGGTGTTTTTAAAAAACACATTCATTATGTATTTTAGGAACGGTAGGGGAGGGATCGCCCTATAAAAAAAATAGATTTTTGAATTCCTTTCACACGGGGGTGCTATTTTATGTTACCGGGGGCGGTGATTTTAAAAAAGACATTCATTTTGTATTTTAGGAACGGTAGGGGAGGGATCGACCTATAAAAAAAATAGATTTTTGGATTCCTTTCACACCGGGGTGCAATTTTATGTTATCGGGGGTGGTGTTTTTGAAGAAATATTCATTATGTATTTTAATCGAGGGGGGGGGCCCCCTAAAAAATTAGATTTTCCGATTTCTTTCACACGGGAGTGCTATTTTATGTTACCGGGGGCGGTGTTTTTGAAAAAATATTCATCATGTATTTAAATTGTGGGGGGGGACCCTAAACAAAATTAGATTTTCTGATTTCTTTCACACGGGGGTGCTATTTTATGTTATCGGGCGTGGTGTTTTTGAAAAAGATATTCATTTTGTATTTTAGTGACGGGAGGGCCCCCTAAAAAATTAGATTTTTCGATTTCTTTCACACGGGGGTGCAATTTTTGTTAACGGGGGTGGTGTTTTGGAAAAGGATATTCATTTTGTATTTTAGTGACGGGGGGCCCCCTAAAAAATTAGATTTTCCGATTTCTTTCACACGGGAGTGCTATTTTATGTTACCGGGGGCGGTGTTTTTGAAAAAATATTCATCATGTATTTAAATTGTGGGGGAGGGATCGCCCTATAAAAAAAAATAGATTTTTGGATTTCTTTCACACCGGGGTGCAATTTTTGTTAACGGGGGTGGTGTTTTGGAAAAGGATATTCATTTTTTATTTTAGTGACGGGGGGCCCCCTAAAAAATTAGATTTTCCGATTTCTTTCACACGGGAGTGCTATTTTATGTTACCGGGGGCGGTGTTTTTGAAAAAATATTCATCATGTATTTAAATTGTGGGGGAGGGATCGCCCTATAAAAAAAAAATAGATTTTTGGATTCCTTTTACACCGGGGTGCAATTTCATGTTATCGGGCGTGGTGTTTTTGAAAAAGATATTCATTTTGTATTTTAGTGACGGGAGGGCCCCCTAAAAAATTAGATTTTTCGATTTCTTTCACACGGGGGTGCTATTTTATGTTACCGGGGGCGGTGTTTTTAAAAAACACATTCATTATGTATTTTAGGAACGGTAGGGGAGGGATCGCCCTATAAAAAAAATAGATTTTTGGATTCCTTTCACACGGGGGTGCTATTTTATGTTACCGGGGGCGGTGATTTTAAAAAAGACATTCATTTTGTATTTTAGGAACGGTAGGGGAGGGATCGCCCTATAAAAAAAATAGATTTTTGGATTCCTTTCACACCGGGGTGCAATTTTATGTTATCGGGGGTGGTGTTTTTGATGAAATATTCATTATGTATTTTAATCGAGGGGGGGGGGTGCTCTAAAAAAAATTAGATTTTCCGATTTCTTCTACACGGGTGTGCTATTTTAGGTTACCGGGGGCGGTGTTTTTAAAAAAGACATTCATTTTGTATTTTAGGAACGGGGGGGCCCCCTAAAAAATTAGATTTTCCGATTTCTTTCACTCCGGGGTGCAATTTTATGTTATCGGGGGTGGTGTTTTTGAAAAAGATATTCATTTTGTATTTTAGGAACGGTGGGGAGGGAATGCCCTATAAAAAAAAAAAAATTTTTGGATTCTTTTCACACCGGGGTGCAATTTTATGTTATCAGGAGTGGTGTTTTTGAGAAAATATTAATTTTTTATTTTAGGAACAGTGGGGGAGGGATCGCCCTATAAAAAAAAATAGATTTTTGGATTCCTTTCACACCGGGGTGCAATTTTATTTTATCGGGGGTGGTGTTTTTAAAAAAATATTCATGTATTTTAGTGACGGGAGGGGCCCCTAAAAAATTAGACTTTCCGGTGTCTTTCACACGGGGGTGCTATTTTATGATACCGGGGGCGGTGTTTTTAAAAAAGACTTTCATTTTGTATTTAAATGGTGGGGGGGGGACCCTAAACAAAATTAGATTTTCTGATTTCTTTCACACGGGGGTGCTATTTTATGTTACCGGGGGCGGTGATTTTAAAAAAGACATTCATTTTGTATTTTAGGAACGGTAGGGGAGGGATCGCCCTATAAAAAAAATAGATTTTTGGATTCCTTTCACACCGGGGTGCAATTTTATGTTATCGGGGGTGGTGTTTTTGAAGAAATATTCATTATGTATTTTAATCGAGGGGGGGGGGGGTGCTCTAAAAAAAATTAGATTTTCCGATTTCTTCTACACGGGTGTGCTATTTTAGGTTACCGGGGGCGGTGTTTTTAAAAAAGACATTTATTATGTATTTTAGGAACGGTAGGGGAGGGATCGCCCTATAAAAAAAATAGATTTTTGGATTCCTTTCACACGGGGGTGCTATTTTATGTTACCGGGGGCGGTGATTTTAAAAAAGACATTCATTTTTTTCTTTTAGGAACGGTAGGGGAGGGATCGCCCTATAAAAAAAATAGATTTTTGGATTCCTTTCACACCGGGGTGCAATTTTATGTTATCGGGGGTGGTGTTTTTGAAGAAATATTCATTATGTATTTTAATCGAGGGTGGGGGTGCTCTAAAAAAAATTAGATTTTCCGATTTCTTCTACACGGGAGTGCTATTTTATGTTACCGGGGGCGGTGTTTTTGAAAAAATATTCATCATGTATTTAAATTGTGGGGGGGGGACCCTTAACAAAATTAGATTTTCTGATTTCTTTCACACGGGGGTGCTATTTTATGTTATCGGGCGTGGTGTTTTTGAAAAAGATATTCATTTTGTATTTTAGTGACGGGAGGCCCCCCTAAAAAATTAGATTTTTCGATTTCTTTCACACGGGGGTGCTATTTTATGTTACCGGGGGCGTTGTTTTAAAAAAACACATTCATTATGTATTTTAGGAACGGTAGGGGAGGGATCGCCCTATAAAAAAAATAGATTTTTGGATTCCTTTCACACGGGGGTGCTATTTTATGTTACCGGGGGCGGTGATTTTAAAAAAGACATTCATTTTGTATTTTAGGAACGGTAGGGGAGGGATCGCCCTATAAAAAAAATAGATTTTTGGATTCCTTTCACACCGGGGTGCAATTTTATGTGATCGGGGGTGGTGTTTTTGAAGAAATATTCATTATGTATTTTAATCGAGGGGGGGGGGGGGTGCTCTAAAAAAAATTAGATTTTCCGATTTCTTCTACACGGGTGTGCTATTTTAGGTTACCGGGGGCGGTGTTTTTAAAAAAGACATTCATTTTGTATTTTAGGAACGGGGGGGACCCCTAAAAAATTAGATTTTCCGATTTCTTTCACTCCGGGGTGCAATTTTATGTTATCGGGGGTGGTGTTTTTGAAAAAGATATTCATTTTGTATTTTAGGAACGGTGGGGAGGGAATGCCCTATAAAAAAAAATAAATTTTTGGATTCTTTTCACACCGGGGTGCAATTTTATGTTATCAGGAGTGGTGTTTTTGAGAAAATATTCATTTTTTATTTTAGGAACAGTGGGGGAGGGATCGCCCTATAAAATAAAATAGATTTTTGGATTCCTTTCACACCGGGGTGCAATTTTATTTTATCGGGGGTGGTGTTTTTAAAAAAATATTCATGTATTTTAGTGACGGGAGGGCCCCCTAAAAAATTAGACTTTCCGGTGTCTTTCACACGGGGGTGCTATTTTATGATACCGGGGGCGGTGTTTTTAAAAAAGACTTTCATTTTGTATTTTAGGAACGGTAGGGGAGGGATCGCCCTATAAAAAAAATAGATTTTAGGATTCCTTTCACACCGGGGTGCAATTTTATGTTATCGGGGGTGGTGTTTTTGAAAAAATATTCTTTATGTATTTAAATGGTGGGGGGGGGGGACCCTAAACAAAATTAGATTTTCTGATTTCTTTCACACGGGGGTGCTATTTTATGTTACCGGGGGCGGTGATTTTAAAAAAGACATTCATTTTGTATTTTAGGAACGGTAGGGGAGGGATCGCCCTATAAAAAAAATAGATTTTTGGATTCCTTTCACACCGGGGTGCAATTTTATGTTATCGGGGGTGGTGTTTTTGAAGAAATATTCATTATGTATTTTAATCGAGGGGGGGGGGGTGCTCTAAAAAAAATTAGATTTTCCGATTTCTTCTACACGGGTGTGCTATTTTAGGTTACTGGGGGCGGTGTTTTTAAAAAAGACATTCATTTTGTATTTTAGGAACGGGGGGGCCCCCTAAAAAATTAGATTTTCCGATTTCTTTCACTCCGGGGTGCAATTTTATGTTATCGGGGGTGGTGTTTTTGAAAAAGATATTCATTTTGTATTTTAGGAACGGTGGGGAGGGAATGCCCTATAAAAAAAAAAAAATTTTTGGATTCTTTTCACACCGGGGTGCAATTTTATGTTATCAGGAGTGGTGTTTTTGAGAAAATATTAATTTTTTATTTTAGGAACAGTGGGGGAGGGATCGCCCTATAAAAAAAAATAGATTTTTGGATTCCTTTCACACCGGGGTGCAATTTTATTTTATCGGGGGTGGTGTTTTTAAAAAAATATTCATGTATTTTAGTGACGGGAGGGGCCCCTAAAAAATTAGACTTTCCGGTGTCTTTCACACGGGGGTGCTATTTTATGATACCGGGGGCGGTGTTTTTAAAAAAGACTTTCATTTTGTATTTTAGGAACGGTAGGGGAGGGATCGCCCTATAAAAAAAATAGGTTATAGGATTCCTTTCAAACCGGGGTGCAATTTTATGTTATCAGGGGTGGTGTTTTTGAAAAAATATTCTTTATGTATTTAAATGGTGGGGGGGGGGGGACCCTAAACAAAATTAGATTTTCTGATTTCTTTCACACGGGGGTGCTATTTTATGTTACCGGGGGCGGTGATTTTAAAAAAGACATTCATTTTGTATTTTAGGAACGGTAGGGGAGGGATCGCCCTATAAAAAAAATAGATTTTTGGATTCCTTTCACACCGGGGTGCAATTTTATGTTATCGGGGGTGGTGTTTTTGAAGAAATATTCATTATGTATTTTAATCGAGGGGGGGGGGTGCTCTAAAAAAAATTAGATTTTCCGATTTCTTCTACACGGGTGTGCTATTTTAGGTTACCGGGGGCGGTGTTTTGAAAAAAGACATTCATTTTGTATTTTAGGAACGGGGGGGCCCCCTAAAAAATTAGATTTTCCGATTTCTTTCACTCCAGGGTGTAATTTTATGTTATCGGGGGTGGTGTTTTTGAAGATATATTCATTTTGTATTTTAGAGATGGGGGGGGGGGCGTTAAAAAAAAATTAGATTTTTCGATTTGTATCACACTGGAGTGCAATTTTATGTTATCGGGGGTGGTGTTTTTGAAAAAGATATTCATTTTGTATTTTAGGAACGGTGGGGAGGGAATGCCCTATAAAAAAAAATAAATTTTTGGATTCCTTTCACACCGGGGTGCAATTTTATTTTATCGGGGGTGGTGTTTTTAAAAAAATATTCATGTATTTTAGTGACGGGAGGGCCCCCTAAAAAATTAGACTTTCCGGTGTCTTTCACACGGGGGTGCTATTTTATGATACCGGGGGCGGTGTTTTTAAAAAAGACTTTCATTTTGTATTTTAGGAACGGTAGGGGAGGGATCGCCCTATAAAAAAAATAGATTTTAGGATTCCTTTCACACCGGGGTGCAATTTTATGTTATCGGGGGTGGTGTTTTTGAAAAAATATTCTTTATGTATTTAAATGGTGGGGGGGGGGACCCTAAACAAAATTAGATTTTCTGATTTCTTTCACACGGGGGTGCTATTTTATGTTACCGGGGGCGGTTATTTTAAAAAAGACATTCATTTTGTATTTTAGGACCGGTAGGGGAGGGATCGCCCTATAAAAAAAATAGATTTTTGGATTCCTTTCACACCGGGGTGCAATTTTATGTTATCGGGGGTGGTGTTTTTGAAGAAATATTCATTATGTATTTTAATCGAGGGGGGGGGGTGCTCTAAAAAAAATTAGATTTTCCGATTTCTTCTACACGGGTGTGCTATTTTAGGTTACCGGGGGCGGTGTTTTTAAAAAAGACATTCATTTTGTATTTTAGGAACGGTGGGGACCCCTAAAAAATTAGATTTTCCGATTTCTTTCACTCCGGGGTGCAATTTTATGTTATCGGGGGTGGTGTTTTTGAAAAAGATATTCATTTTGTATTTTAGGAACGGTGGGGAGGGAATGCCCTATAAAAAAAAAAAAAATTTTGGATTCTTTTCACACCGGGGTGCAATTTTATGTTATCAGGAGTGGTGTTTTTGAGAAAATATTAATTTTTTATTTTAGGAACAGTGGGGGAGGGATCGCCCTATAAAAAAAAATAGATTTTTGGATTCCTTTCACACCGGGGTGCAATTTTATTTTATCGGGGGTGGTGTTTTTAAAAAAATATTCATGTATTTTAGTGACGGGAGGGCCCCCTAAAAAATTAGACTTTCCGGTGTCTTTCACACGGGGGTGCTATTTTATGATACCGGGGGCGGTGTTTTTAAAAAAGACTTTCATTTTGTATTTTAGGAACGGTAGGGGAGGGATCGCCCTATAAAAAAAATAGGTTATAGGATTCCTTTCACACCGGGGTGCAATTTTATGTTATCGGGGGTGGTGTTTTTGAAAAAATATTCTTTATGTATTTAAATGGTGGGGGGGGGGACCCTAAACAAAATTAGATTTTCTGATTTCTTTCACACAGGGGTGCTATTTTATGTTACCGGGGGCGGTGATTTTAAAAAAGACATTCATTTTGTATTTTAGGAACGGTAGGGGAGGGATCGCCCTATAAAAAAAATAGATTTTTGGATTTCTTCTACACGGGTGTGCTATTTTAGGTTACCGGGGGCGGTGTTTTTAAAAAAGACATTCATTTTGTATTTTAGGAACGGGGGGGCCCCCTAAAAAATTAGATTTTCCGATTTCTTTCACTCCAGGGTGCAATTTTATGTTATCGGGGGTGGTGTTTTTGAAGATATATTCATTTTGTATTTTAGAGATGGGGGGGGGCGTTAAAAAAAAATTAGATTTTTCGATTTGTATCACACTGGGGTGCAATTTTATGTTATCGGGGGTGGTGTTTTTGAAAAAGATATTCATTTTGTATTTTAGGAACGGTGAGGAGGGAATGCCCTATAAAAAAAAATAAATTTTTGGATTCTTTTCACACCGATGTGCAATTTTATGTTATCAGGAGTGGTGTTTTTGAGAAAATATTCATTTTTTATTTTAGGAACAGTGGGGGAGGGATCGCCCTATAAAAAAAAATAGATTTTTGGATTCCTTTCACACCGGGGTGCAATTTTATTTTATCGGGGGTGGTGTTTTTAAAAAAATATTCATGTATTTTAGTGACGGGAGGGCCCCCTAAAAAATTAGACTTTCCGGTGTCTTTCACACGGGGGTGCTATTTTATGATACCGGGGGCGGTGTTTTTAAAAAAGACTTTCATTTTGTATTTTAGGAACGGTAGGGGAGGGATCGCCCTATAAAAAAAATAGATTTTAGGATTCCTTTCACACCGGGGTGCAATTTTATGTTATCGGGGGTGGTGTTTTTGAAAAAATATTCTTTATGTATTTTAGAAATGGGGGGGGGCCGCCCAAAAAAAATTAGATTTTCCGATTTCTTTCACACCGGGGTGCAATTTTATGTTATCGGGGGTGGTGTTTTTAAAAAAGATATTCATTTTGTATTTTAGGAACGGTGGGGGAGGGAATGCCCTATAAAAAAAAATAGATTTTTGGATTCCTTTCAAACCGGGGTGCAATTTTATGTTATCGGGGGTGGTGTGTTGAGAAAATATTCATTTTGTATTTTAGGAACGGTGGGGGAGGGATCGCCCTATAAAAAAAAATAGATTTTTGGATTCCTTTCACACCGGGGTGCAATTTTATGTTATCGTGGGTGGTGTTTTTGAAAAAATATTCATTATGTATTTTAATGGCGGGGGGGGGGCGCCCTAAACAAAATTAGATTTTCTGATTTCTTTCATACGGCGGTGCAATCTTATGTTATCGGGGGTGGTGTTTTTGAAGATATATTCATTTTGTATTTTAGAGATGGGGGGGGGGACGTTAAAAAAAAATTAGATTTTTCGATTTGTATCACACTGGGATGCAATTTTATGTTATCGGGGGTGGTGTTTTTGAAAAAGATATTCATTTTGTATTTTAGGAACGGTGGGGGAGGGAATGCCCTATAAAAAAAAAATAATTTTTGGATTCCTTTCACACCGGGGTGCAATTTTATGTTATCAGGAGTGGTGTTTTTGAGAAAATATTCATTTTGTATTTTAGGAACAGTGGGGGAGGGATCGCCCTATAAAAAAAAATAGATTTTTGGATTCCTTTCACACCGGGGTGCAATTTTATGTTATCGGGGGAGGTGATATTGAAAAAATATTCATTTTTTATTTTAGTGACGGGGGGGGGGCCCTAAAAAAATTAGATTTTCTGATTTCTTTCATACGGGGGTGCAATTTTATGTTATCGGGCGTGGTGTTTTTGAAAAAGATATTCATTTTGTATTTTAGGAACGGTAGGGGAGGGATCGCCCTATAAAAAAAATAGGTTATAGGATTCCTTTCAAACCGGGGTGCAATTTTATGTTATCAGGGGTGGTGTTTTTGAAAAAATATTCTTTATGTATTTAAATGGTGGGGGGGGGGGACCCTAAACAAAATTAGATTTTCTGATTTCTTTCACACGGGGGTGCTATTTTATGTTACCGGGGGCGGTGATTTTAAAAAAGACATTCATTTTGTATTTTAGGAACGGTAGGGGAGGGATCGCCCTATAAAAAAAATAGATTTTTGGATTCCTTTCACACCGGGGTGCAATTTTATGTTATCGGGGGTGGTGTTTTTGAAGAAATATTCATTATGTATTTTAATCGAGGGGGGGGGGTGCTCTAAAAAAAATTAGATTTTCCGATTTCTTCTACACGGGTGTGCTATTTTAGGTTACCGGGGGCGGTGTTTTGAAAAAAGACATTCATTTTGTATTTTAGGAACGGGGGGGCCCCCTAAAAAATTAGATTTTCCGATTTCTTTCACTCCAGGGTGTAATTTTATGTTATCGGGGGTGGTGTTTTTGAAGATATATTCATTTTGTATTTTAGAGATGGGGGGGGGGGCGTTAAAAAAAAATTAGATTTTTCGATTTGTATCACACTGGAGTGCAATTTTATGTTATCGGGGGTGGTGTTTTTGAAAAAGATATTCATTTTGTATTTTAGGAACGGTGGGGAGGGAATGCCCTATAAAAAAAAATAAATTTTTGGATTCCTTTCACACCGGGGTGCAATTTTATTTTATCGGGGGTGGTGTTTTTAAAAAAATATTCATGTATTTTAGTGACGGGAGGGCCCCCTAAAAAATTAGACTTTCCGGTGTCTTTCACACGGGGGTGCTATTTTATGATACCGGGGGCGGTGTTTTTAAAAAAGACTTTCATTTTGTATTTTAGGAACGGTAGGGGAGGGATCGCCCTATAAAAAAAATAGATTTTAGGATTCCTTTCACACCGGGGTGCAATTTTATGTTATCGGGGGTGGTGTTTTTGAAAAAATATTCTTTATGTATTTAAATGGTGGGGGGGGGGGACCCTAAACAAAATTAGATTTTCTGATTTCTTTCACACGGGGGTGCTATTTTATGTTACCGGGGGCGGTTATTTTAAAAAAGACATTCATTTTGTATTTTAGGACCGGTAGGGGAGGGATCGCCCTATAAAAAAAATAGATTTTTGGATTCCTTTCACACCGGGGTGCAATTTTATGTTATCGGGGGTGGTGTTTTTGAAGAAATATTCATTATGTATTTTAATCGAGGGGGGGGGTGCTCTAAAAAAAATTAGATTTTCCGATTTCTTCTACACGGGTGTGCTATTTTAGGTTACCGGGGGCGGTGTTTTTAAAAAAGACATTCATTTTGTATTTTAGGAACGGTGGGGACCCCTAAAAAATTAGATTTTCCGATTTCTTTCACTCCGGGGTGCAATTTTATGTTATCGGGGGTGGTGTTTTTGAAAAAGATATTCATTTTGTATTTTAGGAACGGTGGGGAGGGAATGCCCTATAAAAAAAAAAAAAATTTTGGATTCTTTTCACACCGGGGTGCAATTTTATGTTATCAGGAGTGGTGTTTTTGAGAAAATATTAATTTTTTATTTTAGGAACAGTGGGGGAGGGATCGCCCTATAAAAAAAAATAGATTTTTGGATTCCTTTCACACCGGGGTGCAATTTTATTTTATCGGGGGTGGTGTTTTTAAAAAAATATTCATGTATTTTAGTGACGGGAGGGCCCCCTAAAAAATTAGACTTTCCGGTGTCTTTCACACGGGGGTGCTATTTTATGATACCGGGGGCGGTGTTTTTAAAAAAGACTTTCATTTTGTATTTTAGGAACGGTAGGGGAGGGATCGCCCTATAAAAAAAATAGGTTATAGGATTCCTTTCACACCGGGGTGCAATTTTATGTTATCGGGGGTGGTGTTTTTGAAAAAATATTCTTTATGTATTTAAATGGTGGGGGGGGGGGACCCTAAACAAAATTAGATTTTCTGATTTCTTTCACACAGGGGTGCTATTTTATGTTACCGGGGGCGGTGATTTTAAAAAAGACATTCATTTTGTATTTTAGGAACGGTAGGGGAGGGATCGCCCTATAAAAAAAATAGATTTTTGGATTTCTTCTACACGGGTGTGCTATTTTAGGTTACCGGGGGCGGTGTTTTTAAAAAAGACATTCATTTTGTATTTTAGGAACGGGGGGGCCCCCTAAAAAATTAGATTTTCCGATTTCTTTCACTCCAGGGTGCAATTTTATGTTATCGGGGGTGGTGTTTTTGAAGATATATTCATTTTGTATTTTAGAGATGGGGGGGGCGTTAAAAAAAAATTAGATTTTTCGATTTGTATCACACTGGGGTGCAATTTTATGTTATCGGGGGTGGTGTTTTTGAAAAAGATATTCATTTTGTATTTTAGGAACGGTGAGGAGGGAATGCCCTATAAAAAAAAATAAATTTTTGGATTCTTTTCACACCGATGTGCAATTTTATGTTATCAGGAGTGGTGTTTTTGAGAAAATATTCATTTTTTATTTTAGGAACAGTGGGGGAGGGATCGCCCTATAAAAAAAAATAGATTTTTGGATTCCTTTCACACCGGGGTGCAATTTTATTTTATCGGGGGTGGTGTTTTTAAAAAAATATTCATGTATTTTAGTGACGGGAGGGCCCCCTAAAAAATTAGACTTTCCGGTGTCTTTCACACGGGGGTGCTATTTTATGATACCGGGGGCGGTGTTTTTAAAAAAGACTTTCATTTTGTATTTTAGGAACGGTAGGGGAGGGATCGCCCTATAAAAAAAATAGATTTTAGGATTCCTTTCACACCGGGGTGCAATTTTATGTTATCGGGGGTGGTGTTTTTGAAAAAATATTCTTTATGTATTTTAGAAATGGGGGGGGGACGCCCAAAAAAAATTAGATTTTCCGATTTCTTTCACACCGGGGTGCAATTTTATGTTATCGGGGGTGGTGTTTTTAAAAAAGATATTCATTTTGTATTTTAGGAACGGTGGGGGAGGGAATGCCCTATAAAAAAAAATAGATTTTTGGATTCCTTTCAAACCGGGGTGCAATTTTATGTTATCGGGGGTGGTGTGTTGAGAAAATATTCATTTTGTATTTTAGGAACGGTGGGGGAGGGATCGCCCTATAAAAAAAAATAGATTTTTGGATTCCTTTCACACCGGGGTGCAATTTTATGTTATCGTGGGTGGTGTTTTTGAAAAAATATTCATTATGTATTTTAATGGCGGGGGGGGGCGCCCTAAACAAAATTAGATTTTCTGATTTCTTTCATACGGCGGTGCAATCTTATGTTATCGGGGGTGGTGTTTTTGAAGATATATTCATTTTGTATTTTAGAGATGGGGGGGGGACGTTAAAAAAAAATTAGATTTTTCGATTTGTATCACACTGGGATGCAATTTTATGTTATCGGGGGTGGTGTTTTTGAAAAAGATATTCATTTTGTATTTTAGGAACGGTGGGGGAGGGAATGCCCTATAAAAAAAAAATAATTTTTGGATTCCTTTCACACCGGGGTGCAATTTTATGTTATCAGGAGTGGTGTTTTTGAGAAAATATTCATTTTGTATTTTAGGAACAGTGGGGGAGGGATCGCCCTATAAAAAAAAATAGATTTTTGGATTCCTTTCACACCGGGGTGCAATTTTATGTTATCGGGGGAGGTGATATTGAAAAAATATTCATTTTTTATTTTAGTGACGGGGGGGGGGGCCCTAAAAAAATTAGATTTTCTGATTTCTTTCATACGGGGGTGCAATTTTATGTTATCGGGCGTGGTGTTTTTGAAAAAGATATTGATTTTGTATTTTAGTGACGGGAGGGCCCCCTAAAAAATTAGATTTTTCGATTTGTATCACACTGGGGTGCAATTTTATGTTATCGGGGGTGGTGTTTTTGAAAAAGATATTCATTTTGTATTTTAGGAACGGTGGGGGAGGGAATGCCCTATAAAAAAAAATAAATTTTTGGATTCCTTTCACACCGGGGTGCAATTTTATGTTATCAGGAGTGGTGTTTTTGAGAAAATATTCATTTTGTATTTTAGGAACGGTAGGGGAGGGATCGCCCTATAAAAAAAATAGATTTTAGGATTCCTTTCACACCGGGGTGCAATTTTATGTTATCGGGGGTGGTGTTTTTGAAGAAATATTCATTATGTATTTTAATCGAGGGGGGGGGTGCTCTAAAAAAAATTAGATTTTCCGATTTCTTCTACACGGTTGTGCTATTTTAGGTTACCGGGGGCGGTGTTTTTAAAAAAGACATTCATTTTGTATTTTAGGAACGGGGGGGCCCCCTAAAAAATTAGATTTTCCGATTTCTTTCACTCCGGGGTGCAATTTTATGTTATCGGGGGTGGTGTTTTTGAAAAAGATATTCATTTTGTATTTTAGGAACGGTGGGGGAGGGATCGCCCTATAAAAAAAAATAGATTTTGTGATTCCTTTCACACCGGGGTGCAATTTTATGTTATCGTGGGTGGTGTTTTTGAAAAAATATTCATTATGTATTTTAATGGCGGGGGGGGGCGCCCTAAACAAAATTAGATTTTCTGATTTCTTTTATACGGCGGTGCAATTTTATGTTATCGGGGGTGGTGTTTTTGAAGATATATTCATTTTGTATTTTATAGATGGGGGGGGGGACGTTAAAAAAAAATTAGATTTTTCGATTTGTATCACACTGGGGTGCAATTTTATGTTATCGGGGGTGGTGTTTTTGAAAAAGATATTCATTTTGTATTTTAGGAACGGTGGGGGAGGGAATGCCCTATAAAAAAAAATAAATTTTTGGATTCCTTTCACACCGGGGTGCAATTTTATGTTATCAGGAGTGGTGTTTTTGAGAAAATATTCATTTTGTATTTTAGGAACAGTGGGGGAGGGATCGCCCTATAAAAAAAAAATAGATTTTTGGATTCCTTTCACACCGGGGTTCAATTTTATGTTATCGGGGGAGGTGATATTGAAAAAGATATTCATTTTGTATTTTAGTGACGGGAGGGCCCCCTAAAAAATTAGATTTTTCGATTTCTTTCACACGGGGGTGCTATTTTATGTTACCGGGGCGGTGTTTTTAAAAAAGACATTCATTATTTATTTTAGGAACGGTAGGGGAGGGATCGCCCTATAAAAAAAATAGATTTTTGGATTCCTTTCACACGGGGGTGCTATTTTATGTTACCGGGGGCGGTGATTTTAAAAAAGAAATTCATTTTGTATTTAAGGAACGGTAGGGGAGGGATCGCCCTATAAAAAAAATAGATTTTTGGATTCCTTTCACACCGGGGTGCAATTTTATGTTATCGGGGGTGGTGTTTTTGAAGAAATATTCATTATGTATTTTAATCGAGGGGGGGGGGGTGCTCTAAAAAAAATTAGATTTTCCGATTTCTTCTACACGGGTGTGCTATTTTAGGTTACCGGGGGCGGTGTTTAGGAACGGGGGGGCCCCCTAAAAAATTAGATTTTCCGATTTCTTTTACTCCGGGGTGCAATTTTATGTTATCGGGGGTGGTGTTTTTGAAAAAGATATTCATTTTGTATTTTAGGAACGGTGGGGAGGGAATGCCCTATAAAAAAAAATAAATTTTTGGATTCTTTTCACACCGGGGTGCAACTTTATGTTATCAGGAGTGGTGTTTTTGAGAAAATATTCATTTTTTATTTTAGGAACAGTGGGGGAGGGATCGCCCTGTAAAAAAAAATAGATATTTGGATTCCTTTCACACCGGGGTGCAATTTTATTTTATCGCGGGTGGTGTTTTTAAAAAAATATTCATGTATTTTAGTGACGGGAGGGCCCTCTAAAAAATTAGACTTTCCGGTGTCTTTCACACAGGGGTGCTATTTTATGATACCGGGGGCGGTGTTTTCAAAAAAGACTTTCATTTTGTATTTTAGGAACGGTAGGGGAGGGATCGCCCTATAAAAAAAATAGATTTTAGGATTCCTTTCACACCGGGGTGCAATTTTATGTTATCGGGGGTGGTGTTTTTGAAAAAATATTCTTTATGTATTTAAATGGTGGGGGGGGGGGACCCTAAACAAAATTAGATTTTCTGATTTCTTTCACACGGGGGTGTTATTTTATGTTACCGGGGGCGGTGATTTTAAAAAAGACATTCATTTTGTATTTTAGAAACGGTAGGGGAGGGATCGCCCTATAAAAAAAATAGATTTTTGGATTCCTTTCACACCGGGGTGCAATTTTATGTTATCGGGGGTGGTGTTTTTGAAGAAATATTCATTATGTATTTTAATCGAGGGGGGGGGGGGGTGCTCTAAAAAAAATTAGATTTTCCGATTTCTTCTACACGGGTGTGCTATTTTAGGTTACCGGGGGCGGTGTTTTTAAAAAAGACATTCATTTTGTATTTTAGGAACGGGGGGGCCCCCTAAAAAATTAGATTTTCCGATTTCTTTCACTCCGGGGTGCAATTTTATGTTATCGGGGGTGGTGTTTTTGAAAAAGATATTCATTTTGTATTTTAGGAACGGTGGGGAGGGAATGCCCTATAAAAAAAATAGATTTTAGGATTCCTTTCACACCGGGGTGCAATTTTATGTTATCGGGGGTGGTGTTTTTGAAAAAATATTCTTTATGTATTTTAGAAATGGGGGGGGGGACGCCCAAAAAAAATTAGATTTTCCGATTTCTTTCACACCGGGGTGCAATTTTATGTTATCGGGGGTGGTGTTTTTAAAAAATATATTCATTTTGTATTTTAGGAACGGTGGGGGAGGGAATGCCCTATAAAAAAAAATAGATTTTTGGATTCCTTTCAAACCGGGGTGCAATTTTATGTTATCGGGGGTGGTGTGTTGAGAAAATATTCATTTTGTATTTTAGGAACGGTGTGGGAGGGATCGCCCAATAAAAAAAATAGATTTTTGGATTCCTTTCACACCGGGGTGCAATTTTATGTTATCGGGGGTAGTGTTTTTGAAAAAGATATTCATTTTGTATTTTAGTGACGGGGGGGCCCCCTAAAAAATTAGATTTTCCAATTTCTTTCACTCCGGGGTGCAATTTTATGTTATCGGGGGTGGTGTTTTTGAAAAAGATATTCATTTTGTATTTTAGGAACGGTGGGGGAGGGATCGCCCTATAAAAAAAAATAGATTTTTGGATTCCTTTCACACCGGGGTGCAATTTTATGTTATCGTGGGTGGTGTTTTTGAAAAAATATTCATTATGTATTTTAATGGCGGGGGGGGGCGCCCTAAACAAAATTAGATTTTCTGATTTCTTTCATACGGCGGTGCAATTTTATGTTATCGGGGGTGGTGTTTTTGAAGATATATTCATTTTGTATTTTAGGAACGGTGGGGGAGGGAATGCCCTATAAAAAAAAAAAAATTTTTGGATTCCTTTCACACCGGGGTGCAATTTTATGTTATCAGGAGTGGTGTTTTTGAGAAAATATTCATTTTGTATTTTAGGAACAGTGGGGGAGGGATCGCCCTATAAAAAAAAATAGATTTTTGGATTCCTTTCACACCGGGGTGCAATTTTATGTTATCGGGGGAGGTGATATTGAAAAAATATTCATTTTTTATTTTAGTAACGGGGGGGCCCTAAAAAAATTAGATTTTCTGATTTGTATCACACTGGGGTGCAATTTTATGTTATCGGGGGTGGTGTTTTTGAAAAAGATATTCATTTTGTATTTTAGGAACGGTGGGGGAGGGAATGCCCTATAAAAAAAAAAAAAATTTTGGATTCCTTTCACACCGGGGTGCAATTTTATGTTATCAGGAGTGGTGTTTTTGAGAAAATATTCATTTTGTATTTTAGGAACAGTGGGGGAGGGATCGCCCTATAAAAAAAAATAGATTTTTGGATTCCTTTCACACCGGGGTGCAATTTTATGTTATCGGGGGAGGTGATATTGAAAAAATATTCATTTTTTATTTTAGTAACGGGGGGGCCCTAAAAAAATTAGATTTTCTGATTTCTTTCATACGGGGGTGCAATTTTATGTTATCGGGCGTGGTGTTTTTGAAAAAGATATTCATTTTGTATTTTAGTGACGGGAGGGCCCCCTAAAAAATTAGATTTTTCGATTTCTTTCACACGGGGTTGCTATTTTATGTTACCGGGGGCGGTGTTTTTAAAAAAGACATTCATTATGTATTTTAGGAACGGTAGGGGAGGAATCGCCCTATAAAAAAAATAGATTTTTGGATTCCTTTCACACCGGGGTGCAATTTTATGTTATCGGGGGTGGTGATTTTGGAAAAATATTCTTTATGTATTTTAGAAATGGGGGGGGGACGCCCAAAAAAAATTAGATTTTCCGATTTCTTTCACACCGGGGTGCAATTTTATGTTATCGGGGGTGGTGTTTTTAAAAAAATATTCATTATGTATTTTAATGGCGGGGGGGGGGGCGCCCTAAACAAAATTAGATTTTTCGATTTCTTTCACACCGGGGTGCAATTTTATGTTATCGAAGGAGGTGTTTTTGAAAAAATATTCATTATGTATTTTAATCGGGGGGGGGGGTGCTCTAAAAAAAAATAGATTTTCCGATTTCTTTCACACGGGGGTGCTATTTTATGTTACCGGGGGCGGTGTTTTTAAAAAAGACATTCATTTTGTATTTTAGGAACGGTAGGGGAGGGATCGCCCTATAAAAAAATAGATTTTCCGATTCCTTTCACACCGGGGTGCAATTTTATATTATCGAAGGAGGTGTTCTTGAAAAAATATTCATTATGTATTTTAATGGCAGGGGGGGGGGCGCCCTAAACAAAATTAGATTTTCCGATTTCTTTCACACGGGGGTGCAAATTTATGTTATCGGGGGTGGTGTTTTTGAGAAAATATTTATTTTGTATTTCAGGAACGGGTGGGCCCCCTAAAAAATTAGATTTTCCGATTTCTTTCACACCGGGGTGAATTTTTTTGTTAACGGGGGTGGTGTTTTGGAAAAGGATATTCATTTTTTATTTTAGTGACGGGGGGCTCCTAAAAAATTAGATTTTCCGATTTCTTTCACACGGGAGTGCAATTTTATGTTACCGGGGGCGGTGTTTTTGAAAAAATATTCATTATGTATTTTAATGGCGGGGGGGGAGACCCTAAACAAAATTAGATTTTCTGATTTCTTTCACACGGGGGTGCTATTTTATGTTACCGGGGGCGGTGATTTAAAAAAAGACATTCATTTTGTATTTTAGGAACGGAAGGGGAGGGATCGCCCTATAAAAAAAATAGATTTTTGGATTCCTTTCACACCGGGGTGCAATTTTATGTTATCGGGGGTGGTGTTTTTGAAAAAATATTCTTTATGTATTTTAGAAATGGGGGGGGGGACGCCCAAAAAAAATTAGATTTTCCGATTTCTTCCACACCGGGGTGCAATTTTATGTTATCGGGGGTGGTGTTTTTGAAAAAGATATTCATTTTGTATTTTAGGAACGGTGGGGGAGGGAATGCCCTATAAAAAAAAAAAATTTTTGGATTCCTTTCACACCGGGGTGCAATTTTATGTTATCAGGAGTGGTGTTTTTGAGAAAATATTCATTTTGTATTTTAGGAACAGTGGGGGAGGGATCGCCCTATAAAAAAAAATAGATTTTTGGATTCCTTTCACACCGGGGTGCAATTTTATGTTATCGGGGGAGGTGATATTGAAAAAATATTCATTTTTTATTTTAGTGACGGGGGGGCCCAAAAAAAATTAGATTTTCTGATTTCTTTCATACGTGCAATTTTATGTTATCAGGAGTGGTGTTTTTGAGAAAATATTCATTTTGTATTTTAGGAACGGTAGGGGAGGGATCGCCCTATAAAAAAAATAGATTTTTGGATTCCTTTCACACCGGGGTGCAATTTTATGTTATCGGGGGTGGTAATTTTGAAGAAATATTCATTATGTATTTTAATCGAGGGGGGGGGGGTGCTCTAAAAAAAATTAGATTTTCCGATTTCTTCTACACGGGTGTGCTATTTTAGGTTACCGGGGGCGGTGTTTTTAAAAAAGACATTCATTTTATATTTTAGGAACGGGGGGCCCCCTAAAAAATTAGATTTTCCGATTTCTTTCACTCCGGGGTGCAATTTTATGTTATCGGGGGTGGTGTTTTTGAAGATATATTCATTTTGTATTTTAGAGATAGGGGGGGGGGCGTTAAAAAAAAATTAGATTTTTCGATTTGTATCACACTGGGGTGCAATTTTATGTTATCGGGGGTGGTGTTTTTGAAAAAGATATTCATTTTGTATTTTAGGAACGGTGGTGAGGGAATGCCCTATAAAAAAAAAAAAAATTTTGGATTCTTTTCACACCGGGGTGCAATTTTATGTTATCAGGAGTGGTGTTTTTGAGAAAATATTCATTTTTTATTTTAGGAACAGTGGGGGAGGGATCGCCCTATAAAAAAAAATAGATTTTTGGATTCCTTTCACACCGGGGTGCAATTTTATTTTATCGGGGGTGGTGTTTTTAAAAAAATATTCATGTATTTTAGTGACGGGAGGGCCCCCTAAAAAATTAGACTTTCCGGTGTCTTTCACACGGGGGTGCTATTTTATGATACCGGGGGCGGTGTTTTTAAAAAAGACTTTCATTTTGTATTTTAGGAACGGTAGGGGAGGGATCGCCCTATAAAAAAAATAGATTTTAGGATTCCTTTCACACCGGGGTGCAATTTTATGTTATCGGGGGTGGTGTTTTTGAAAAAATATTCTTTATGTATTTTAGAAATGGGGGGGGGGGGACGCCCAAAAAAAATTAGATTTTCCGATTTCTTTCACACCGGGGTGCAATTTTATGTTATCGGGGGTGGTGTTTTTAAAAAAGATATTCATTTTGTATTTTAGGAACGGTGGGGGAGGGAATGCCCTATAAAAAAAAATAGATTTTTGGATTCCTTTCAAACCGGGGTGCAATTTTATGTTATCGGGGGTGGTGTGTTGAGAAAATATTCATTTTGTATTTTAGGAACGGTGGGGGAGGGATCGCCCAATAAAAAAAAATAGATTTTTGGATTCCTTTCACACCGGGGTGCAATTTTATGTTATCGGGGGTAGTGTTTTTGAAAAATATATTCATTTTGTATTTTAGTGACGGGGGGGCCCCCTAAAAAATTAGATTTTCCGATTTCTTTCACTCCGGGGTGCAATTTTATGTTATCGGGGGTGGTGTTTTTGAAAAAGATATTCATTTTGTATTTTAGGAACGGTGGGGGAGGGATCGCCCTATAAAAAAAAATAGATTTTTGGATTCCTTTCACACCGGGGTGCAATTTTATGTTATCGTGGGTGGTGTTTTTGAAAAAATATTCATTATGTATTTTAATGGCGGGGGGGGGCGCCCTAAACAAAATTAGATTTTCTGATTTCTTTCATACGGCGGTGCAATTTTATGTTATCGGGGGTGGTGTTTTTGAAGATATATTCATTTTGTATTTTAGAGATGGGGGGGGGGACGTTAAAAAAAAATTAGATTTTTCGATTTGTATCACACTGGGGTGCAATCTTATGTTATCGGGGGTGGTGTTTTTGAAAAAGATATTCATTTTGTATTTTAGGAACGGTGGGGGAGGGAATGCCCTATAAAAAAAAATAAATTTTTGGATTCCTTTCACACCGGGGTGCAATTTTATGTTATCAGGAGTGGTGTTTTTGAGAAAATATTCATTTTGTATTTTAGGAACAGTGGGGGAGGGATCGCCCTATAAAAAAAAATAGATTTTTGAATTCCTTTCACACCGGGGTGCAATTTTATGTTATCGGGGGAGGTGAAATTGAAAAAATATTCATTTTTTATTTTAGTGACAGGGGGGGCCCTAAAAAAATTAGATTTTCTGATTTCTTTCATACGGGGGTGCAATTTTATGTTATCGGGCGTGGTGTTTTTGAAAAAGATATTCATTTTGTATTTTAGTGACGGGAGGGCCCCCTAAAAAATTAGATTTTTCGATTTCTTTCACACGGGGGTGCTATTTTATGTTACCGGGGGCGGTGTTTTTAAAAAAGACATTCATTATGTATTTTAGAAACGGTAGGGGAGGGATCGCCCTATAAAAAAAATAGATTTTTGGATTCCTTTCACACGGGGGTGCTATTTTATGTTACCGGGGGCGGTGATTTTAAAAAAGACATTCATTTTGTATTTTAGGAACGGTAGGGGAGGGATCGCCCTATAAAAAAAATAGATTTTTGGATTCCTTTCACACTGGGGTGCATTTTATGTTATCGGGGGTGGTGTTTTTGAAGAAATATTCATTATGTATTTTAATCGAGGGGGGGGGGGTGCTCTAAAAAAAATTAGATTTTCCGATTTCTTCTACACGGGTGTGCTATTTTAGGTTACCGGGGGCGGTGTTTTTAAAAAAGACATTCATTTTGTATTTTAGGAACGGGGGGGCCCCCTAAAAAATTAGATTTTCCGATTTCTTTCACTCCGGGGTGCAATTTTATGTTATCGGGGGTGGTGTTTTTGAAAAAGATATTCATTTTGTATTTTAGGAACGGTGGGGAGGGAATGCCCTATAAAAAAAAAAAAAATTTTGGATTCTTTTCACACCGGGGTGCAATTTTATGTTATCAGGAGTGGTGTTTTTGAGAAAATATTCATTTTTTATTTTAGGAACAGTGGGGGAGGGATCGCCCTATAAAAAAAAATAGATTTTTGGATTCCTTTCACACCGGGGTGCAATTTTATTTTATCGGGGGTGGTGTTTTTAAAAAAATATTCATGTATTTTAGTGACGGGAGGGCCCCCTATAAAAAAATTAGACTTTCCGGTGTCTTTCACACGGGGATGCTATTTTATGATACTGGGGGCGGTGTTTTCAAAAAAGACTTTCATTTTGTATTTTAGGAACGGTAGGGGAGGGATCGCCCTATAAAAAAAATAGATTTTAGGATTCCTTTCACACCGGGGTGCAATTTTATGTTATCGGGGGTGGTGTTTTTGAAAAAATATTCTTTATGTATTTAAATGGTGGGGGGGGGGACCCTAAACAAAATTAGATTTTCTGATTTCTTTCACACGGGGGTGCTATTTTATGTTACCGGGGGCGGTGATTTTAAAAAAGACATTCATTTTGTATTTTAGGAACGGTAGGGGAGGGATCGCCCTATAAAAAAAATAGATTTTTGGATTCCTTTCACACCGGGGTGCAATTTTATGTTATCGGGGGTGGTGTTTTTGAAGAAATATTCATTATGTATTTTAATCGAGGGGGGGGGGTGCTCTAAAAAAAATTAGATTTTCCGATTTCTTCTACACGGGTGTGCTATTTTAGGTTACCGGGGGCGGTGTTTTTAAAAAAGACATTCATTTTGTATTTTAGGAACGGGGGGCCCCCTAAAAAATTAGATTTTCGGATTTCTTTCACTCTTGGGTGCAATTTTATGTTATCGGGGGTGGTGTTTTTGTAAAAGATATTCATTTTGTATTTTAGGAACGGTGGGGAGGGAATGCCCTATAAAAAAAAAAAAATTTTTGGATTCTTTTCACACCGGGGTGCAATTTTATGTTATCAGGAGTGGTGTTTTTGAGAAAATATTCATTTTTTATTTTAGGAACAGTGGGGGAGGGATCGCCCTATAAAAAAAAATAGATTTTTGGATTCCTTTCACACCGGGGTGCAATTTTATTTTATCGGGGGTGGTGTTTTTAAAAAAATATTCATGTATTTTAGTGACGGGAGGGCCCCCTAAAAAATTAGACTTTCCGGTGTCTTTCACACGGGGGTGCTATTTTATGATACCGGGGGCGGTGTTTTTAAAAAAGACTTTCATTTTGTATTTTAGGAACGGTAGGGGAGGGATCGCCCTATAAAAAAAATAGATTTTAGGATTCCTTTCACACCGGGGTGCAATTTTATGTTATCGGGGGTGGTGTTTTTGAAAAAATATTCATTATGTATTTTAGAAATGGGGGGGGGGACGCCCAAAAAAAATTAGATTTTCCGATTTTTTCACACCGGGGTGCAATTTTATGTTATCGGGGGTGGTGTTTTTAAAAAATATATTCATTTTGTATTTTAGGAACGGTGGGGGAGGGAATGCCCTATAAAAAAAAATAGATTTTTGGATTCCTTTCAAACCGGGGTGCAATTTTATGTTATCGGGGGTGGTGTGTTGAGAAAATATTCATTTTGTATTTTAGGAACGGTGGGGGAGGGATCGCCCAATAAAAAAAATAGATTTTTGGATTCCTTTCACACCGGGGTGCAATTTTATGTTATCGGGGGTAGTGTTTTTGAAAAAGATATTCATTTTGTATTTTAGTGACGGGGGGGGCCCCCTAAAAAATTAGATTTTCCGATTTCTTTCACTCCGGGGTGCAATTTTATGTTATCGGGGGTGGTGTTTTTGAAAAAGATATTCATTTTGTATTTTATGAACGGTGGGGGAGGGATCGCCCTATAAAAAAAAATAGATTTTTGGATTCCTTTCACACCGGGGTGCAATTTTATGTTATCGTGGGTGGTGTTTTTGAAAAAATATTCATTATGTATTTTAATGGCGGGGGGGGGGCGCCCTAAACAAAATTAGATTTTCTGATTTCTTTCATACGGCGGTGCAATTTTATGTTATCGGGGGTGGTGTTTTTGAAGATATATTCATTTTGTATTTTAGAGATGGGGGGGGGGACGTTAAAAAAAAATTAGATTTTTCGATTTGTATCACACTGGGGTGCAATTTAATGTTATCGGGGGTGGTGTTTTTGAAAAAGATATTCATTTTGTATTTTAGGAACGGTGGGGGAGGGAATGCCCTATAAAAAAAAATAAATTTTTGGATTCCTTTCACACCGGGGTGCAATTTTATGTTATCAGGAGTGGTGTTTTTGAGAAAATATTCATTTTGTATTTTAGGAACAGTGGGGGAGGGATCGCCCTATAAAAAAAAATAGATTTTTGGATTCCTTTCACACCGGGGTGCAATTTTATGTTATCGGGGGAGGTGATATTGAAAAAATATTCATTTTTTATTTTAGTGACGGGGGGGGGCCCTAAAAAAATTAGATTTTCTGATTTCTTTCATACGGGGGTGCAATTTTATGTTATCGGGCGAGGTGTTTTTGAAAAAGATATTCATTTTGTATTTTAGTGACAGGAGGGCCCCCTAAAAAATTAGATTTTTCGATTTCTTTCACACGGGGTTGCTATTTTATGTTACCGGGGGCGGTGTTTTTAAAAAAGACATTCATTATGTATTTTAGGAACGGTAGGGGAGGGATCGCCCTATAAAAAAAATAGATTTTTGGATTCCTTTCACACCGGGGTGCAATTTTATGTTATCGGGGGTGGTGATTTTGGAAAAATATTCTTTATGTATTTTAGAAATGGGGGGGGACGCCCAAAAAAAATTAGATTTTCCGATTTCTTTCACACCGGGGTGCAATTTTATGTAATCGGGGGTGGTGTTTTTGAAAAAGATATTCATTTTGTATTTTAGTGACGGTGGGCCCCCTAAAAAATTAGATTTTCCGATTTCTTTCACACGGGGGTGCTATTTTATGTTACCGGGGGCGGTGTTTTTAAAAAAGACATTCATTTTGTATTTTAGGAACGGTAGGGGAGGGATCGCCCTATAAAAAAATAGATTTTCCGATTCCTTTCACACCGGGGTGCAATTTTATGTTATCGAAGGAGGTGTTTTTGAAAAAATATTCATTATGTATTTTAATAGCGGGGGGGGGGGCGCCCTAAACAAAATTAGATTTTCCGATTTCTTTCACACGGGGGTGCAAATTTATGTTATCGGGGGATGGTGTTTTTGAGAAAATATTTATTTTGTATTTCAGGAACGGGTGGGCCCCCTAAAAAATTAGATTTTCCGATTTCTTTCACACCGGGGTGAATTTTTTTGTTAACGGGGGTGGTGTTTTGGAAAAGGATATTCATTTTTTATTTTAGTGACGGGGGGGCCCCCTAAAAAATTAGATTTTCCGATTTCTTTCACACGGGAGTGCAATTTTATGTTACCGGGGGCGGTGTTTTTGAAAAAATATTCATTATGTATTTTAATGGCGGGGGGGGGGGCACCCTAAACAAAAATAGATTTTTGGATTCCTTTCACACGGGGGTGCTATTTTATGTTACCGGGGGCGGTGATTTAAAAAAAGACATTCATTTTGTATTTTAGGAACGGTAGGGGAGGGATCGCCCTATAAAAAAAATAGATTTTTGGATTCCTTTCACACAGGGGTGCAATTTTATGTTATCGGGGGTGGTGTTTTTAAAAAAATATTCTTTATGTATTTTAGAAATGGGGGGGGGGGACGCCCAAAAAAAAATAAAATTTTCTGATTTCTTCCACACCGGGGTGCAATTTTATGTTATTGGGGGTGGTGTTTTTGAAAAAGATATTCATTTTGTATTTTAGGAACGGTGGGGGAGGGAATGCCAAAAAAAAAAAATAAATTTTTGGATTCCTTTCACACCGGGGTGCAATTTTATGTTATCAGGAGTGGTGTTTTTGAGAAAATATTCATTTTGTATTTTAGGAACAGTGGGGGAGGGATCGCCCTATAAAAAAAAATAGATTTTTGGATTCCTTTCACACCGGGGGTGCAATTTTATGTTATCGGGGGAGGTGATATTGAAAAAATATTCATTTTTTATTTTAGTGACAGGGGGGGCCCTAAAAAAATTAGATTTTTTGATTTCTTTCATACGGGGGTGCAATTTTATTTTATCGGGCGTGGTGTTTTTGAAAAAGATATTCATTTTGTATTTTAGTGACGGGAGGGCCCCCTAAAAAATTAGATTTTTCGATTTCTTTCACACGGGGGTGCTATTTTATGTTACCGGGGGCGGTGTTTTTAAAAAAGACATTCATTATGTATTTTAGAAACGGTAGGGGAGGGATCGCCCTATAAAAAAGATAGATTTTTGGATTCCTTTCACACGGGGGTGCTATTTTATGTTACCGGGGGCGGTGATTTTAAAAAAGACATTCATTTTGTATTTTAGGAACGGTAGGGGAGGGATCGCCCTATAAAAAAAATAGATTTTTGGATTCCTTTCACACCGGGGTGCAATTTTATGTTATCGGGGGTGGTGTTTTTGAAGAAATATTCATTATGTATTTTAATCGAGGGGGGGGTGCTCTAAAAAAAATTAGATTTTCCGATTTCTTCTACACGGGTGTGCTATTTTAGGTTACCGGGGGCGGTGTTTTTAAAAAAGACATTCATTTTGTATTTTAGGAACGGGGGGGGGCCCCCTAAAAAATTAGATTTTCCGATTTCTTTCACTCCGGGGTGCAATTTTATGTTATCGGGGGTGGTGTTTTTGAAAAAGATATTCATTTTGTATTTTAGGAACGTGGGGAGGGAATGCCCTATAAAAAAAAATAAATTTTTGGATTCTTTTCACACCGGGGTGCAATTTTATGTTATCAGGAGTGGTGTTTTCGAGAAAATATTCATTTTTTATTTTAGGAACAGTGGGGGGAGGGATCGCCCTATAAAAAAAAATAGATTTTTGGATTCCTTTCACACCGGGGTGCAATTTTATTTTATCGCGGGTGGTGTTTTTAAAAAAATATTCATGTATTTTAGTGACGGAGGGCCCCCTAAAAAATTAGACTTTCCGGTGTCTTTCACACGGGGGGTGCTATTTTATGATACCGGGGGCGGTGTTTTCAAAAAAGACTTTCATTTTGTATTTTAGGAACGGTAGGGGAGGGATCGCCCTATAAAAAAAATAGATTTTAGGATTCCTTTCACACCAGGGTGCAATTTTATGTTATCGGGGGTGGTGTTTTTGAAAAAATAATCTTTATGTATTTAAATGGTGGGGGGGGGGGACCCTAAACAAAATTAGATTTTCTGATTTCTTTCACACGGGGGTGCTATTTTATGTTACCGGGGGCGGTGATTTTAAAAAAGACATTCATTTTGTATTTTAGGAACGGTAGGGGAGGGATCGCCCTATAAAAAAAATAGATTTTTGGATTCCTTTCACACCGGGGTGCAATTTTATGTTATCGGGGGTGGTGTTTTTGAAGAAATATTCATTATGTATTTTAATCGTGGGGGGGGGTGCTCTAAAAAAAATTAGATTTTCCGATTTCTTCTACACGAGTGTGCTATTTTAGGTTACCGGGGGCGGTGTTTTTAAAAAAGACATTCATTTTGTATTTTAGGAACGGGGGGCCCCCTAAAAAATTAGATTTTCCGATTTCTTTCACTCCGGGGTGCAATTTTATGTTATCGGGGGTGGTGTTTTTGAAAAAGATATTCATTTTGTATTTTAGGAACGGTGGGGAGGGAATGCCCTATAAAAAAAAAAAAATTTTTGGATTCTTTTCACACCGGGGTGCAATTTTATGTTATCAGGAGTGGTGTTTTTGAGAAAATATTCATTTTTTATTTTAGGAACAGTGGGGGAGGGATCGCCCTATAAAAAAAAATAGATTTTTGGATTCCTTTCACACCGGGGTGCAATTTTATTTTATCGGGGGTGGTGTTTTAAAAAAAATATTCATGTATTTTAGTGACGGGAGGGCCCCCTAAAAAATTAGACTTTCCGGTGTCTTTCACACGGGGGTGCTATTTTATGATACCGGGGGCGGTGTTTTTAAAAAAGACTTTCATTTTGTATTTTAGGAACGGTAGGGGAGGGATCGCCCTATAAAAAAAATAGATTTTAGGATTCCTTTCACACCGGGGTGCAATTTTATGTTATCGGGGGTGGTGTTTTTGAAAAAATATTCATTATGTATTTTAGAAATGGGGGGGGGGGACGCCCAAAAAAAATTAGATTTTCCGATTTCTTTCACACCGGGGTGCAATTTTATGTTATCGGGGGTGGTGTTTTTAAAAAATATATTCATTTTGTATTTTAGGAACGGTGGGGGAGGGAATGCCCTATAAAAAAAAATAGATTTTTGGATTCCTTTCAAACCGGGGTGCAATTTTATGTTATCGGGGGGTGGTGTGTTGAGAAAATATTCATTTTGTATTTTAGGAACGGTGGGGGAGGGATCGCCCAATAAAAAAAATAGATTTTTGGATTCCTTTCACACCGGGGTGCAATTTTATGTTATCGGGGGTAGTGTTTTTGAAAAAGATATTCATTTTGTATTTTAGTGACGGGGGGGGCCCCCTAAAAAATTAGATTTTCCGATTTCTTTCACTCCGGGGTGCAATTTTATGTTATCGGGGGTGGTGTTTTTGAAAAAGATATTCATTTTGTATTTTATGAACGGTGGGGGAGGGACCGCCCTATAAAAAAAAATAGATTTTTGGATTCCTTTCACACCGGGGTGCAATTTTATGTTATCGTGGGTGGTGTTTTTGAAAAAATATTCATTATGTATTTTAATGGCGGGGGGGGGGCGCCCTAAACAAAATTAGATTTTCTGATTTCTTTCATACGGCGGTGCAATTTTATGTTATCGGGGGTGGTGTTTTTGAAGATATATTCATTTTGTATTTTAGAGATGGGGGGGGGGGGGACGTTAAAAAAAAATTAGATTTTTCGATTTGTATCACACTGGGGTGCAATTTTATGTTATCGGGGGTGGTGTTTTTGAAAAAGATATTCATTTTGTATTTTAGGAACGGTGGGGGAGGGAATGCCCTATAAAAAAAAATAAATTTTTGGATTCCTTTCACACCGGGGTGCAATTTTATGTTATCAGGAGTGGTGTTTTTGAGAAAATATTCATTTTTTATTTTAGGAACAGTGGGGGAGGGATCGCCCTATAAAAAAAAATAGATTTTTGGATTCCTTTCACACCGGGGTGCAATTTTATGTTATCGGGGGAGGTGATATTTAAAAAATATTCATTTTTTATTTTAGTGACGGGGGGCCCCCTAAAAAATTAGATTTTCCGATTTCTTTCACACGGGAGTGCAATTTTATGTTACCGGGGGGCGGTGTTTTTGAAAAAATATTCATTATGTATTTTAATGGCGGGGGGGGGGGACCCTAAACAAAATTAGATTTTCTGATTTCTTTCACACGGGGGTGCTATTTTATGTTACCGGGGGGCGGTGATTTAAAAAAAGACATTCATTTTGTATTTTAGGAACGGTAGGGGAGGGATCGCCCTATAAAAAAAATAGATTTTTGGATTCCTTTCACACCGGGGTGCAATTTTATGTTATCGGGGGTGGTGTTTTTGAAAAAATATTCTTTATGTATTTTAGAAATGGGGGGGGGGACGCCCAAAAAAAATTAGATTTTCCGATTTCTTCCACACCGGGGTGCAATTTTATGTTATTGGGGGTGGTGTTTTTGAAAAAGATATTCATTTTGTATTTTAGTGACGGGGGGCCCCCTAAAAAATTAGATTTCTGATTTCTTTCACACGGGGTGCTATTTTATGTTACCGGGGGCGGTGTTTTTGATAAAGATATTCATTTTGTATTTTAGGAACGGTGTGGGAGGGATCGCCCTATAAGAAATAATAGATTTTAGGATTTCTTTCACATCGGGGTGCAATTTTATGTTATCGGGGGTGGTGTTTTTGAAAAAATATTAATTATGTATTTTAATGGGGGGGGGGCGCCCTAAACAAAATTAGATTTTTCGATTTCTTTCACACCGGGGTGCAATTGTATGTTATCGGGGGTAGTTTTTGAAAGAAATATTCATTTTGTATATTAATGGCGGGGGGGGCGCCCTAAACAAAATTAGATGTTCTGATTTCTTTCACACGGGGGCGCAATTTTATGTTACCGGGGGCGGTGTTTTTAAAAAAGATATTCATTTTGTATTTTAGGAACGGTGGGGGAGGGAATGCCCTATAAAAAAAAATAGATTATTGGATTCCTTTCACACCGGGGTGCAATTTTATGTTATCGGGGGTGGTGTTTTTGAGAAAATATTCATTTTGTATTTTAGGAAAGGTGGGGGAGGGATCGCCCAATAAAAAAAAAATAGATTTTTGGATTGTTTTCACACCGGGGTGCAATTTTATGTTATCGGGGGTAGTGTTTCTGAAAAAGATATTCATTTTGTATTTTAGTGACGGTTGGCCCCCTAAAAAATTAGATTTTCCGATTTCTTTCACACGGGGGTGCTATTTTATGTTACCGGGGGCGGTGTTTTTAAAAAAGACATTCATTTTGTATTTTAGGAACGGTAGGGGAGGGATCGCCCTATAAAAAAATAGATTTTCCGATTCCTTTCACACCGGGGTGCAATTTTATGTTATCGAAGGAGGTGTTTTTGAAAAATATTCATTATGTATTTTAATGGCGGGGGGGGGCCCCCTAAACAAAATTAGATTTTCCGATTTCTTTCACACGGGGGTGCAAATTTATGTTATCGGGGGGTGGTGTTTTTGAGAAAATATTTATTTTGTATTTCAGGAACGGGTGGGCCCCCTAAAAAATTAGATTTTCCGATTTCTTTCACACCGGGGTGAATTTTTTTGTTAACGGGGGTGGTGTTTTGGAAAAGGATATTCATTTTTTATTTTAGTGACGGGGGCCCCCTAAAAAATTAGATTTTCCGATTTCTTTCACACGGGAGTGCAATTTTATGTTACCGGGGGCGGTGTTTTTGAAAAAATATTCATTATGTATTTTAATGGCGGGGGGGGGGACCCTAAACAAAATTAGATTTTCTGATTTCTTTCACACGGGGGTGCTATTTTATGTTACCGGGGGCGGTGATTTAAAAAAAGACATTCATTTTGTATTTTAGGAACGGTAGGGGAGGGATCGCCCTATAAAAAAAATAGATTTTTGGATTCCTTTCACACCGGGGTGCAATTTTATGTTATCGGGGGTGGTGTTTTTGAAAAAATATTCTTTATGTATTTTAGAAATGGGGGGGGGGACGCCCAAAAAAAATTAGATTTTCCGATTTCTTCCACACCGGGGTGCAGTTTTATGTTATTGGGGGTGGTGTTTTTGAAAAAGATATTCATTTTGTATTTTAGTGACGGGGGGCCCCCTAAAAAATTAGATTTCTGATTTCTTTCACACGGGGGTGCTATTTTATGTTACCGGGGGCGGTGTTTTTGATAAAGATATTCATTTTGTATTTTAGGAACGGTGTGGGAGGGATCGCCCTATAAGAAATAATAGATTTTAGGATTTATTTCACATCGGGGTGCAATTTTATGTTATCGGGGGTGGTGTTTTTGAAAAAATATTAATTATGTATTTTAATGGGGGGGGCGCCCTAAACAAAATTAGATTTTTCGATTTCTTTCACACCGGGGTGCAATTGTATGTTATCGGGGGTAGTTTTTGAAAGAAATATTCATTTTGTATATTAATGGCGGGGGGGCGCCCTAAACAAAATTAGATGTTCTGATTTCTTTCACACGGGGGCGCAATTTTATGTTACCGGGGGCGGTGTTTTTTAAAAAAGATATTCATTTTGTATTTTAGGAACGGTGGGGGAGGGAATGCCCTATAAAAAAAAATAGATTATTGGATTCCTTTCACACCGGGGTGCAATTTTATGTTATCGGGGGTGGTGTGTTTGAGAAAATATTCATTTTGTATTTTAGGAAAGGTGGGGGAGGGATCGCCCAATAAAAAAAAATAGATTTTTGGATTGTTTTCACACCGGGGTGCAATTTTATGTTATCGGGGGTAGTGTTTCTGAAAAAGATATTCATTTTGTATTTTAGTACGGGGGGAGTTCCCTAAAAAATTAGATTTTCCGATTTCTTTCACACGGGAGTGCTATTTTATGTTACCGGGGGCGGTGTTTTTGAAAAAATATTCATTATGTATTTTAATGGCGGGGGGGGGGACCTTAAACAAAATTAGATTTTCTGATTTCTTTTATACGGGGGTGCAATTTTATGTTATCGGGGTTGGTGTTTTTGAAAAAGATATTCATTTTGTATTTTAGGAACGGTGGGGGGAGGGATCGCCCTATAAAAAAAAAATAGATTTTTGGATTCCTTTCACACCGGGGTGCAATTTTATGTTATCGTGGGTGGTGTTTTTGAAAAAATATTCATTATGTATTTTAATGGCGGGGGGGGGGGCGCCCTAAACAAAATTAGATTTTCTGATTTCTTTCATACGGCGGTGCAATTTTATGTTATCGGGGGTGGTGTTTTTGAAGATATATTCATTTTGTATTTTAGAGATGGGGGTGGGGGACGTTAAAAAAAAATTAGATTTTTTCGATTTGTATCACACTGGGGTGCAATTTTATGTTATCGGGGGTGGTGTTTTTGAAAAAGATATTCATTTTGTATTTTAGGAACGGTGGGGGAGGGAAATGCCCTATAAAAAAAAATAAATTTTTGGATTCCTTTCACACCGGGGTGCAATTTTATGTTATCAGGAGTGGTGTTTTTGAGAAAATATTCATTTTGTATTTTAGGAACAGTGGGGGAGGGATCGCCCTATAAAAAAAAATAGATTTTTGGATTCCTTTCACACCGGGGGGCAATTTTATGTTATCGGGGGAGGTGATATTGAAAAAATATTCATTTTTTATTTTAGTGACGGGGGGGCCCTAAAAAAATTAGATTTTCTGATTTCTTTCATACGGGGGTGCAATTTTATGTTATCGGGCGTGGTGTTTTTGAAAAAGATATTCATTTTGTATTTTAGTGACGGGAGGGCCCCCTAAAAAATTAGATTTTCCGATTTCTTTCACACGGGGGTGCTATTTTTGTTCCCGGGGGCGGTGTTTTTGATAAAGATATTCATTTTGTATTTTAGGAACGGTGTGGGAGGGATGGCCCTATAAGAAATAATAGATTTTAGGATTCCTTTCACACCGGGGTGCAATTTTATGTTATCGGGGGTGGTGTTTTTAAAAAAATATTCATTATGTATTTTAATGGCGGGGGGGGGGGCGCCCTAAACAAAATTAGATTTTTCGATTTCTTTCACACCGGGGTGCAATTTTATGTTATCGAAGGAGGTGTTTTTGAAAAAATATTCATTATGTATTTTAATCGCGGGGGGGGGGGGTGCTCTAAAAAAAAATAGATTTTCCGATTTCTTTTACACGGGGGTGCTATTTTATGTTACCGGGGGCGGTGTTTTTAAAAAAGACATTCATTTTGTACTTTAGGAACGGTAGGGGAGGGATCGCCCTATAAAAAAATAGAGTTTCCGATTCCTTTCACACCGGGGTGCAATTTTATGTTATCGAAGGAGGTGTTTTTGAAAAAATATTCATTATGTATTTTAATGGCGGGGGGGGGGGCGCCCTAAACAAAATTAGATTTTCCGATTTCTTTCACACGGGGGTGCAAATTTATGTTATCGGGGGTGGTGTTTTTGAGAAAATATTTATTTTGTATTTCAGGAACGGGTGGGCCCCCTAAAAAATTAGATTTTCCGATTTCTTTCACACCGGGGTGAATTTTTTTGTTAACGGGGGTGGTGTTTTGGAAAAGGATATTCATTTTTTATTTTAGTGACGGGGGGCCCCCTAAAAAATTAGATTTTCCGATTTCTTTCACACGGGAGTGCAATTTTATGTTACCGGGGGCGGTGTTTTTGAAAAAATATTCATTATGTATTTTAATGGCGGGGGGGGGGGGACCCTAAACAAAATTAGATTTTCTGATTTATTTCACACGGGGGTGCTATCTTATGTTACCGGGGGCGGTGATTTAAAAAAAGACATTCATTTTGTATTTTAGGAACGATAGGGGAGGGATCGCCCTATAAAAAAAATAGATTTTTGGATTCCTTTCACACCGGGGTGCAATTTTATGTTATCGGGGGTGGTGTTTTAGAAAAAATATTCATTTTGTATTTTAGTGACGGGGGGCCCCCTAAAAAATTAGATTTCTGATTACTTTCACACGGGGGTGCAATTTTATGTTACCGGGGGCGGTGTTTTTAAAAAAGATATTCATTTTGTATTTTAGGAACGGTGGGGGAGGGAATGCCCTATAAAAAAAAATAGATTTTTGGATTCCTTTCACACCGGGGTGCAATTTTATGTTATCGGGGGTGGTGTTTTTGAGAAAATATTCATTTTGTATTTTAGGAAAGGTGGGGGAGGGATCGCCCAATAAAAAAAAAATAGATTTTTGGATTGTTTTCACACCGGGGTGCAATTTTATGTTATCGGGGGTAGTGTTTCTGAAAAAGATATTCATTTTGTATTTTAGTGACGGGGGGGGTTCCCTAAAAAATTAGATTTTCCGATTTCTTTCACACGGGAGTGCTATTTTATGTTACCGGGGGCGGTGTTTTTGAAAAAATATTCATTATGTATTTTAATGGCGGGGGGGGGGACCTTAAACAAAATTAGATTTTCTGATTTCTTTTATACGGGGGTGCAATTTTATGTTATCGGGGGTGGTGTTTTTGGGAAAATATTCATTTTGTATTTTAGGAACGGTGGGGGAGGGATCGCCCAATAAAAAAAAATAGATTTTTGGATTGCTTTCACATCGGGGTGCAATTTTATGTTGCCGGGGGTGGTGTTTTTGAAGAAATATTCATTTTGTATTTTAGTGACGGGGGGCCCCCTAAAAAATTAGATTTCTGATTACTTTCACACGGGGGTGCTATTTTATGTTACCGGGGGCGGTGTTTTTGATAAAGATATTCATTTTGTATTTTAGGAACGGTGTGGGAGGGATCGCCCTATAAGAAATAATAGATTTTAGGATTTCTTTCACATCGGGGTGCAATTTTATGTTATCGGGGGTGGTGTTTTTGAAAAAGATATTCATTTTGTATTTTAGTGACGGGGGGGCCCCCTAAAAAATTAGATTTCCGATTTCTTTCACACGGGGGTGCAATTTTATGTTACCGGGGGCGGTGTTTTTGATAAAGATATTCATTATGTATTTTAATGGCAGGGGGGGGCCCCATAAACAAAATTAGATTTTTCGATTTCTTTCACACCGGGGTGCAATTGTATGTTATCGGGGGTGGTGTTTTTGAAAGAAATATTTATTTTGTATTTTAATGGCGGGGGGGGGGCGCCCTAAACAAAATTAGATTTTCTGATTTCTTTCACACGGGGGCGCAATTTTATGTTACCGGGGGCGGTGTTTTTAAAAAAGATATTCATTTTGTATTTTAGGAACGGTGGAAGAGGGATGGCCTAATAAAAAAAAATAGATTTTTGGATTGCTTTCACACCGGGGTGCAATTTTATGTTATCGGGGGTAGTGTTTTTAAAAAAGATATTCATTTTGTATTTTAGTGACGGGGGGGCCCCCCTATAAAATTAGATTTTCCGATTTCTTTCACTCCGGGGTGCAATTTTATGTTATCGGGGGTGGTGTTTTTGAAAAAGATATTCATTTTGTATTTTAGGAACGGTGGGGGAGGGATCGCCCTATAAAAAAAATAGATTTTTGGATTCCTTTCACACCGGGGTGCAATTTTATGTTATCGTGGGAGGTGTTTTTGAAAAAATATTCATTTTTCATTTTTGTGACGGGGGGGGCCCTAAAAAAATTAGATTTTCCGATTTCTTTCACACAGAAGTGCTATTTTATGTTACCGGGGGCGGTGTTTTTGAAAAAATATTCATTATGTATTTTAATGGTGGGGGGGGGGGGCGGCCTAAACAAAATTAGATTTTCTGATCTCTTTCATATGGGGGTGCAATTTTATGTTATCGGGGTTGGTGTTTTTGAAAAAGATATTCATTTTGTATTTTAGTGACGGGAGGGCCCCCTAAAAAATTAGATTTTCCGATTTCTTTCACACGGGGGTGCTATTTTATGTTACCGGGGGCGGTGTTTTTGATAAAGATATTCATTTTGTATTTTAGGAACGGAGTGGGAGGGATCGCCCTATAAAAAAAATAGATTTTTGGATTCCTTTCTCACCGGGGTGCAATTTTATGTTATCGGGGGTGGTGTTTTTGAATAAATATTCTTTATTTATTTTAGAAATGGGGGGACGCCCAAAAAAAATTAGATTTTCCGATTTCTTTCACACCGGGGTGCAATTTTATGTTAACGGGGGTGGTGTTTTTGAAAAAGATATTTATTTTGTATTTTAGTGACGGGGGGCCCCCTAAAAAATTAGATTTCCGATTTCTTTCACACGGGGGTGCTATTTTATGTTACCGGGGGCGGTGTTTTTGATAACGATATTCATTTTGTATTTTAGGAACGGTGTGGGAGGGATCGCCCTGTAAAAAAAAATTAGATTTTCCGATTTCTTTCACACCGGGGTGCAATTTTATGTTATCGGGGGAGGTGTTTTTGAAAAAATATTCATTATGTATTTTAATGGGGGGGGGCCCTAAAAAAATTAGATTTTCCGATTTCTTTCACACAGAAGTGCTATTTTATGTTACCGGGGGCGGTGTTTTTGAAAAAATATTCATTATGTATTTTAATGGTGGGGGGGGGGGGGTGGGGCGCCCTAAACAAAATTAGATTTTCTGATCTCTTTCATATGGGGGTGCAATTTTATGTTATCGGGGTTGGTGTTTTTGAAAAAGATATTCATTTTGTATTTTAGTGACGGGAGGGCCCCCTAAAAAATTAGATTTTCCGATTTCTTTCACACGGGGGTGCTATGTTATGTTACCGGGGGCGGTGTTTTTGATAAAGATATTCATTTTGTATTTTAGGAACGGTGTGGGAGGGATCGCCCTATAAAAAAAATAGATTTTTGGATTCCTTTCACACCGGGGTGCAATATTATGTTATTGGGGGTGGTGTTTTTGAATAAATATTCTTTATGTATTTTAGAAATGGGGGGACGCCCAAAAAAAATTAGATTTTCCGATTTCTTTCACACCGGGGTGCAATTTTATGTTATCGGGGGTGGTGTTTTTGAAAAAGATATTTATTTTGTATTTTAGTGACGGGGGGCCCCCTAAAAAATTAGATTTCCGATTTCTTTCACACGGGGGTGCTATTTTATGTTACCGGGGGCGGTGTTTTTGATAAAGATATTCATTTTGTATTTTAGGAACGGTGTGGGAGGGATCGCCCTGTAAAAAAAAATTAGATTTTCCGATTTCTTTCACACTGGGGTGCTATTTTATGTTATCGGGGGTGGTGTTTTTGAAAAAATATTCATTATGTATTTTAATGGGGGGGGCGCCCTAAACAAAATTAGATTTTTCGATTTCTTTCACACCGGGGTGCAATTTTATGTTATCTGGGGTGGTGTTTTTGAAAAAGATATTCATTTTGTATTTTAGTGACGGGGGGCCCCCTAAAAAATTAGATTTCCGATTTCTTTCACACGGGGGTGCTATTTTATGTTACCGGGGGCGGTGTTTTTGATAAAGATATTTATTTTGTATTTTAGGAACGGTGTGGGAGGGATCGCCCTATAAGAAATAATAGATTTTAGGATTCCTTTCACACCGGGGTGCAATTTTATGTTATCGGGGGTGGTGTTTTAAAAAAAATATTCATTATGTATTTTAATGGCGGGGGGGGGGCGCCCTTAACAAAATTAGATTTTTCGATTTCTTTCACACCGGGGTGCAATTGTATGTTATCGGGGGTAGTTTTTGAAAGAAATATTCATTTTGTATTTTAATGGCGGGGGGGGCGCCCTAAACAAAATTAGATTTTCTGATTTCTTTCACACGGGGGCGCAATTTTATGTTACCCGGGGCGGTGTTTTTAAAAAAGATATTCATTTTGTATTTTAGGAACGGTGGGGGAGGAAATGCCCTATAAAAAAAAATAGATTTTTGGATTCCTTTCACACCGGGGTGCAATTTTATGTTATCGGGGGTGGTGTTTTTGAGAAAATATTCATTTTGTATTTTAGGAACGGTGGGGGAGGGATCGCCCAATAAAAAAAAATAGATTTTTGGATTGCTTTCACACCGGGGTGCAATTTTATGTTATCGGGGGTAGTGTTTTTGAAAAAGATATTCATTTTGTATTTTAGTGACGGGGGGGGCCCCTAAAAAATTAAATTTTCCGATTTCTTTCACTCCGGGGTGCAATTTTATGTTATTGGGGGTAGTGTTTTTGAAAAAGATATTCATTTTGTATTTTAGGAACGGTGGGGGAGGGATCGCCCTATAAGAAATAATAGATTTTAGGATTCCTTTCACACCGGGGTGCAATTTTATGTTATCGGGGGTGGTGTTTTTGAAAAAATATTCATTATGTATTTTAATGGGGGGGGCGCCCTAAACAAAATTAGATTTTTCGATTTCTTTCACACCGGGGTGCAATTGTATGTTATCGGGGGTAGTTTTTGAAAGAAATATTCATTTTGTATATTAATGGCGGGGGGGCGCCCTAAACAAAATTAGATTTTCTGATTTCTTTCACACGGGGGCGCAATTTTATGTTACCGGGGGCGGTGTTTTTAAAAAAGATATTCATTTTGTATTTTAGGAACGGTGGGGGAGGGAATGCCCTATAAAAAAAAATAGATTATTGGATTCCTTTCACACCGGGGTGCAATTTTATGTTATCGGGGGTGGTGTTTTTGAGAAAATATTCATTTTGTATTTTAGGAAAGGTGGGGGAGGGATCGCCCAATAAAAGAAAATAGATTTTTGGATTGCTTTCACACCGGGGTGCAATTTTATGTTATCGGGGGTAGTGTTTCTGAAAAAGACATTCATTTTGTATTTTAGGAACGGTAGGGGAGGGATCGCCCTATAAAAAAATAGATTTTCCGATTCCTTTCACACCGGTGTGCAATTTTATGTTATCGGAGGAGGTGTTTTTGAAAAAATATTTATTTTTCATTTTAGTGACGGGAGGGGCCCTAAAAAATTAGATTTTCCGATTTCTTTCACACAAGAGTGCTATTTTATGTTACCGGGGGCGGTGTTTTTAAAAAAATATTCATTATGTATTTTAATGGCGGGGGAGGGGGCGCCCTAAACAAAATTAGATTTTCTGATCTCTTTCATACGGGGGTGCAATTTTATGTTATCGGGGGTGGTGTTTTTGAAAAAGATATTTATTTTGTATTTTAGTGACGGGGGGCCCCCTAAAAAATTAGATTTCCGATTTCTTTCACACGGGGGTGCTATTTTATGTTACCGGGGGCGGTGTTTTTGATAAAGATATTCATTTTGTATTTTAGGAACGGTGTGGGAGGGATCGCCCTGTAAAAAAAAATTAGATTTTCCGATTTCTTTCACACCGGGGTGCAATTTTATGTTATCGGGGGAGGTGTTTTTGAAAAAATATTCATTATGTATTTTAATGGGGGGGGCGCCCTAAACAAAATTAGATTTTTCGATTTCTTTCACACCGGGGTGCAATTTTATGTTATCTGGGGTGGTGGTTTTGAAAAAGATATTCATTTTGTATTTTAGTGACGGGGGGCCCCCTAAAAAATTAGATTTCCGATTTCTTTCACACGGGGGTGCTATTTTATGTTACCGGGGGCGGTGTTTTTGATAAAGATATTTATTTTGTATTTTAGGAACGGTGGGGGAGGGATCGCCCTATAAGAAATAATAGATTTTAGGATTCCTTTCACACCGGGGTGCAATTTTATGTTATCGGGGGTGGTGTTTTAAAAAAAATATTCATTATGTATTTTAATGGCGGGGGGGGGCGCCCTTAACAAAATTAGATTTTTCGATTTCTTTCACACCGGGGTGCAATTGTATGTTATCGGGGGTAGTTTTTGAAAGAAATATTCATTTTGTATTTTAATGGCGGGGGGGCGCCCTAAACAAAATTAGATTTTCTGATTTCTTTCACACGGGGGCGCAATTTTATGTTACCCGGGGCGGTGTTTTTAAAAAAGATATTCATTTTGTATTTTAGGAACGGTGGGGGAGGAAATGCCCTATAAAAAAAAATAGATTTTTGGATTCCTTTCACACCGGGGTGCAATTTTATGTTATCGGGGGTGGTGTTTTTGAGAAAATATTCATTTTGTATTTTAGGAACGGTGGGGGAGGGATCGCCCAATAAAAAAAAATAGATTTTTGGATTTCTTTCACACCGGGGTGCAATTTTATGTTATCGGGGGTAGTGTTTTTGAAAAAGATATTCATTTTGTATTTTAGTGACGGGGGGGGCCCCTAAAAAATTAAATTTTCCGATTTCTTTCACTCCGGGGTGCAATTTTATGTTATTGGGGGTAGTGTTTTTGAAAAAGATATTCATTTTGTATTTTAGGAACGGTGGGGGAGGGATCGCCCTATAAGAAATAATAGATTTTAGGATTCCTTTCACACCGGGGTGCAATTTTATGTTATCGGGGGTGGTGTTTTTGAAAAAATATTCATTATGTATTTTAATGGGGGGGGCGCCCTAAACAAAATTAGATTTTTCGATTTCTTTCACACCGGGGTGCAATTGTATGTTATCGGGGGTAGTTTTTGAAAGAAATATTCATTTTGTATATTAATGGCGGGGGGGCGCCCTAAACAAAATTAGATTTTCTGATTTCTTTCACACGGGGGTGCAATTTTATGTTATCGGGGGCGGTGTTTTTAAAAAAGATATTCATTTTGTATTTTAGGAACGGTGGGGGAGGGAATGCCCTATAACAAAAAAATAAATTTTTGGATTCCTTTCACACCGGGGTGCAATTTTATGTTATCGGGGGTGGTGTTTTTGAGAAAATATTCATTTTGTATTTTAGGAACGGTGGGGGAGGGATCGCCCTATAAAAGAAAATAGATTTTTGGATTCCTTTCACACCGGGGTGCAATTTTATGTTATCGGGGGTAGTGTTTCTGAAAAAGACATTCATTTTGTATTTTAGGAACGGTAGGGGAGGGATCGCCCTATAAAAAAATAGATTTTCCGATTCCTTTCACACCGGTGTGCAATTTTATGTTATCGGAGGAGGTGTTTTTGAAAAAATATTTATTTTTCATTTTAGTGACGGGAGGGGCCCTAAAAAATTAGATTTTCCGATTTCTTTCACACAAGAGTGCTATTTTATGTTACCGGGGGCGGTGTTTTTAAAAAAATATTCATTATGTATTTTAATGGCGGGGGAGGGGGCGCCCTAAACAAAATTAGATTTTCTGATCTCTTTCATACGGGGGTGCAATTTTATGTTATCGGGGGTGGTGTTTTTGAAAAAGATATTCATTTTGTATTTTAGTGACGGGGGGCCCCCTAAAAAATTAGATTTCCGATTTCTTTCACACGGGGGTGCTATTTTATGTTACCGGGGGCGGTGTTTTTGATAAAGATATTCATTTTGTATTCTGGAACGGTGTGGGAGGGATCGCCCTATAAGAAATAATAGATTTTAGGATACCTTTCACACCGGAGTGCAATTTTATGTTATCAGGGGTGGTGTTTTTGAAAAAATATTCATTATGTATTTTAATGGCAGGGGGGGGGCGCCATAAACAAAATTAGATTTTTCGATTTCTTTCACACGGGGGTGCTATTTTATGTTACTGGGGGCGCTGTTTTTAAAAAAGACATTCATTTTGTATTTTAGGAACGGTAGGGGAGGGATCGCCCTATAAAAAAATAGATATTCCGATTCTTTTCACACCGGGGTGCAATTTTATATTATCGAAGGAGGTGTTTTTGAAAAAATATTTATTTTTCATTTTAGAAATGGGGGGGGGACGCCCAAAAAAAATTAGATTTTCCGATTTCTTTCACATCGGGGTGCAATTTTATGTTATCGGGGGTGGTGTTTTTGAAAAAGATATTCATTTTGTATTTTAGTGACGGGGGGCCCCCTAAAAAATTAGATTTCTGATTACTTTCACACGGGGGTGCTATTTTATGTTACCGGGGGCGGTGTTTTTGATAAAGATATTCATTTTGTATTTTAGGAACGGTGTGGGAGGGATCGCCCTATAAGAAATAATAGATTTTAGGATTTCTTTCACATCGGGGTGCAATTTTATGTTATCGGGGGTGGTGTTTTTGAAAAAGATATTCATTTTGTATTTTAGTGACGGGGGGCCCCCTAAAAAATTAGATTTCCGATTTCTTTCACACGGGGGTGCAATTTTATGTTACCGGGGGCGGTGTTTTTGATAAAGATATTCATTATGTATTTTAATGGCAGGGGGGGGCCCCATAAACAAAATTAGATTTTTCGATTTCTTTCACACCGGGGTGCAATTGTATGTTATCGGGGGTGGTGTTTTTGAAAGAAATATTTATTTTGTATTTTAATGGCGGGGGGGGGGGGGCGCCCTAAACAAAATTAGATTTTCTGATTTCTTTCACACGGGGGCGCAATTTTATGTTACCGGGGGCGGTGTTTTTAAAAAAGATATTCATTTTGTATTTTAGGAACGGTGGGGGAGGGATGGTCTAATAAAAAAAAATAGATTTTTGGATTGCTTTCACACCGGGGTGCAATTTTATGTTATCGGGGGTAGTGTTTTTAAAAAAGATATTCATTTTGTATTTTAGTGACGGGGGGGCCCCCTATAAAATTAGATTTTCCGATTTCTTTCACTCCGGGGTGCAATTTTATGTTATCGGGGGTGGTGTTTTTGAAAAAGATATTCATTTTGTATTTTAGGAACGGTGGGGGAGGGATCGCCCTATAAAAAAAATAGATTTTTGGATTCCTTTCACACCGGGGTGCAATTTTATGTTATCGTGGGAGGTGTTTTTGAAAAAATATTCATTTTTCATTTTTGTGACGGGGGGGGGCCCTAAAAAAATTAGATTTTCCGATTTCTTTCACACAGAAGTGCTATTTTATGTTACCGGGGGCGGTGTTTTTGAAAAAATATTCATTATGTATTTTAATGGTGGGGGGGGGGGGGGGTGGGGCGCCCTAAACAAAATTAGATTTTCTGATCTCTTTCATATGGGGGTGCAATTTTATGTTATCGGGGTTGGTGTTTTTGAAAAAGATATTCATTTTGTATTTTAGTGACGGGAGGGCCCCCTAAAAAATTAGATTTTCCGATTTCTTTCACACGGGGGTGCTATTTTATGTTACCGGGGGCGGTGTTTTTGATAAAGATATTCATTTTGTATTTTAGGAACGGTGTGGGAGGGATCGCCCTATAAAAAAAATAGATTTTTGGATTCCTTTCTCACCGGGGTGCAATTTTATGTTATCGGGGGTGGTGTTTTTGAATAAATATTCTTTATGTATTTTAGAAATGGGGGGACGCCCAAAAAAAATTAGATTTTCCGATTTCTTTCACACCGGGGTGCAATTTTATGTTAACGGGGGTGGTGTTTTTGAAAAAGATATTTATTTTGTATTTTAGTGACGGGGGGCCCCCTAAAAAATTAGATTTCCGATTTCTTTCACACGGGGGTGCTATTTTATGTTACCGGGGGCGGTGTTTTTGATAACGATATTCATTTTGTATTTTAGGAACGGTGTGGGAGGGATCGCCCTGTAAAAAAAAATTAGATTTTCCGATTTCTTTCACACCGGGGTGCAATTTTATGTTATCGGGGGAGGTGTTTTTGAAAAAATATTCATTATGTATTTTAATGGGGGGGGGCCCTAAAAAAATTAGATTTTCCGATTTCTTTCACACAGAAGTGCTATTTTATGTTACCGGGGGCGGTGTTTTTGAAAAAATATTCATTATGTATTTTAATGGTGGGGGGGGGGGTGGGGCGCCCTAAACAAAATTAGATTTTCTGATCTCTTTCATATGGGGGTGCAATTTTATGTTATCGGGGTTGGTGTTTTTGAAAAAGATATTCATTTTGTATTTTAGTGACGGGAGGGCCCCCTAAAAAATTAGATTTTCCGATTTCTTTCACACGGGGGTGCTATGTTATGTTACCGGGGGCGGTGTTTTTGATAAAGATATTCATTTTGTATTTTAGGAACGGTGTGGGAGGGATCGCCCTATAAAAAAAATAGATTTTTGGATTCCTTTCACACCGGGGTGCAATATTATGTTATTGGGGGTGGTGTTTTTGAATAAATATTCTTTATGTATTTTAGAAATGGGGGGACGCCCAAAAAAAATTAGATTTTCCGATTTCTTTCACACCGGGGTGCAATTTTATGTTAACGGGGGTGGTGTTTTTGAAAAAGATATTTATTTTGTATTTTAGTGACGGGGGGCCCCCTAAAAAATTAGATTTCCGATTTCTTTCACACGGGGGTGCTATTTTATGTTACCGGGGGCGGTGTTTTTGATAAAGATATTCATTTTGTATTTTAGGAACGGTGGGGGAGGGATCGCCCTGTAAAAAAAATTAGATTTTCCGATTTCTTTCACACCGGGGTGCTATTTTATGTTATCGGGGGAGGTGTTTTTGAAAAAATATTCATTATGTATTTTAATGGGGGGGGCGCCCTAAACAAAATTAGATTTTTCGATTTCTTTCACACCGGGGTGCAATTTTATGTTATCTGGGGTGGTGGTTTTGAAAAAGATATTCATTTTGTATTTTAGTGACGGGGGGCCCCCTAAAAAATTAGATTTCCGATTTCTTTCACACGGGGGTGCTATTTTATGTTACCGGGGGCGGTGTTTTTGATAAAGATATTTATTTTGTATTTTAGGAACGGTGTGGGAGGGATCGCCCTATAAGAAATAATAGATTTTAGGATTCCTTTCACACCGGGGTGCAATTTTATGTTATCGGGGGTGGTGTTTTAAAAAAAATATTCATTATGTATTTTAATGGCGGGGGGGGGCGCCCTTAACAAAATTAGATTTTTCGATTTCTTTCACACCGGGGTGCAATTGTATGTTATCGGGGGTAGTTTTTGAAAGAAATATTCATTTTGTATTTTAATGGCGGGGGGGCGCCCTAAACAAAATTAGATTTTCTGATTTCTTTCACACGGGGGCGCAATTTTATGTTACCCGGGGCGGTGTTTTTAAAAAAGATATTCATTTTGTATTTTAGGAACGGTGGGGGAGGAAATGCCCTATAAAAAAAAATAGATTTTTGGATTCCTTTCACACCGGGGTGCAATTTTATGTTATCGGGGGTGGTGTTTTTGAGAAAATATTCATTTTGTATTTTAGGAACGGTGGGGGAGGGATCGCCCAATAAAAAAAAATAGATTTTTGGATTGCTTTCACACCGGGGTGCAATTTTATGTTATCGGGGGTAGTGTTTTTGAAAAAGATATTCATTTTGTATTTTAGTGGCGGGGGGGGCCCCTAAAAAATTAAATTTTCCGATTTCTTTCACTCCGGGGTGCAATTTTATGTTATTGGGGGTAGTGTTTTTGAAAAAGATATTCATTTTGTATTTTAGGAACGGTGGGGGAGGGATCGCCCTATAAGAAATAATAGATTTTAGGATTCCTTTCACACCGGGGTGCAATTTTATGTTATCGGGGGTGGTGTTTTTGAAAAAATATTCATTATGTATTTTAATGGGGGGGGCGCCCTAAACAAAATTAGATTTTTCGATTTCTTTCACACCGGGGTGCAATTGTATGTTATCGGGGGTAGTTTTAGAAAGAAATATTCATTTTGTATATTAATGGCGGGGGGGCGCCCTAAACAAAATTAGATTTTCTGATTTCTTTCACACGGGGGCGCAATTTTATGTTACCGGGGGCGGTGTTTTTAAAAAAGATATTCATTTTGTATTTTAGGAACGGTGGGGGAGGGAATGCCCTATAAAAAAAAATAGATTATTGGATTCCTTTCACACCGGGGTGCAATTTTATGTTATCGGGGGTGGTGTTTTTGAGAAAATATTCATTTTGTATTTTAGGAAAGGTGGGGAAGGGATCGCCCAATAAAAGAAAATAGATTTTTGGATTGCTTTCACACCGGGGTGCAATTTTATGTTATCGGGGGTAGTGTTTCTGAAAAAGACATTCATTTTGTATTTTAGGAACGGTAGGGGAGGGATCGCCCTATAAAAAAATAGATTTTCCGATTCCTTTCACACAAGAGTGCTATTTTATGTTACCGGGGGCGGTGTTTTTAAAAAAATATTCATTATGTATTTTAATGGCGGGGGAGGGGGCGCCCTAAACAAAATTAGATTTTCTGATCTCTTTCATACGGGGGTGCAATTTTATGTTATCGGGGGTGGTGTTTTTGAAAAAGATATTCATTTTGTATTTTAGTGACGGGGGGCCCCCTAAAAAATTAGATTTCCGATTTCTTTCACACGGGGGTGCTATTTTATGTTACCGGGGGCGGTGTTTTTGATAAAGATATTCATTTTGTATTTTAGGAACGGTGTGGGAGGGATCGCCCTATAAGAAATAATAGATTTTAGGATACCTTTCACACCGGAGTGCAATTTTATGTTATCAGGGGTGGTGTTTTTGAAAAAATATTCATTATGTATTTTAATGGCAGGGGGGGGGCGCCATAAACAAAATTAGATTTTTCGATTTCTTTCACACCGGGGTGCAATTGTATGTTATCGGGGGTAGTTTTTGAAAGAAATATTCATTTTGTATATTAATGGCGGGGGGGCGCCCTAAACAAAATTAGATTTTCTGATTTCTTTCACACGGGGGCGCAATTTTATGTTACCCGGGGCGGTGTTTTTAAAAAAGATATTCATTTTGTATTTTAGGAACGGTGGGGGAGGAAATGCCCTATAAAAAAAAATAGATTTTTGGATTGCTTTCACACCGGGGTGCAATTTTATGTTATCGGGGGTGGTGTTTTTGAAAAAATATTCATTATGTATTTTAATGGGGGGGGCGCCCTAAACAAAATTAGATTTTTCGATTTCTTTCACACCGGGGTGCAATTGTATGTTATCGGGGGTAGTTTTTGAAAGAAATATTCATTTTGTATATTAATGGCGGGGGGGCGCCCTAAACAAAATTAGATTTTCTGATTTCTTTCATACGGGGGCGCAATTTTATGTTACCGGGGGCGGTGTTTTTAAAAAAGATATTCATTTTGTATTTTAGGAACGGTGGGGGAGGGAATGCCCTATAAAAAAAAATAGATTATTGGATTCCTTTCACACCGGGGTGCAATTTTATGTTATCGGGGGTGGTGTTTTTGAGAAAATATTCATTTTGTATTTTAGGAAAGGTGGGGGAGGGATCGCCCAATAAAAGAAAATAGATTTTTGGATTGCTTTCACACCGGGGTGCAATTTTATGTTATCGGGGGTAGTGTTTCTGAAAAAGACATTCATTTTGTATTTTAGGAACGGTAGGGGAGGGATCGCCCTATAAAAAAATAGATTTTCCGATTCCTTTCACACCGGTGTGCAATTTTATGTTATCGGAGGAGGTGTTTTTGAAAAAATATTTATTTTTCATTTTAGTGACGGGAGGGGCCCTAAAAAATTAGATTTTCCGATTTCTTTCACACAAGAGTGCTATTTTATGTTACCGGGGGCGGTGTTTTTAAAAAAATATTCATTATGTATTTTAATGGCGGGGGAGGGGGCGCCCTATTAGAAATAATAGATTTTAGGATACCTTTCACACCGGAGTGCAATTTTATGTTATCAGGGGTGGTGTTTTTGAAAAAATATTCATTATGTATTTTAATGGCAGGGGGGGGCGCCATAAACAAAATTAGATTTTTCGATTTCTTTCACACCGGGGTGCAATTGTATGTTATCGGGGGTAGTTTTTGAAAGAAATATTCATTTTGTATATTAATGGCGGGGGGGCGCCCTAAACAAAATTAGATTTTCTGATTTCTTTCACACGGGGGCGCAATTTTATGTTACCGGGGGCGGTGTTTTTAAAAAAGATATTCATTTTGTATTTTAGGAACGGTGGGGGAGGGAATGCCCTATAAAAAAAAATAGATTATTGGATTCCTTTCACACCGGGGTGCAATTTTATGTTATCGGGGGTGGTGTTTTTGAGAAAATATTCATTTTGTATTTTAGGAAAGGTGGGGGAGGGATCGCCCAATAAAAAAAAATAGATTTTTGGATTGCTTTCACACCGGGGTGCAATTTTATGTTATCGGGGGTAGTGTTTCTGAAAAAGATATTCATTTTGTATTTTAGTGACGGGGGGGGTTCCCTAAAAAATTAGATTTTCCGATTTCTTTCACACGGGAGTGCTATTTTATGTTACCGGAGGCGGTGTTTTTGAAAAAATATTCATTATGTATTTTAATGGCGGGGGGGACCCTACACAAAATTAGATTTTCTGATTTCTTTTATACGGGGGTGCAATTTTATGTTATCGGGGGTGGTGTTTTTGGGAAAATATTCATTTTGTATTTTAGGAACGGTGGGGGAGGGATCGCCCAATAAAAAAAAATAGATTTTTGGATTGCTTTCACATCGGGGTGCAATTTTATGTTGCCGGGGGTGGTGTTTTTGAAGAAATATTCATGAGGTATTTTAATCGCGGGGGGGGGGGGGGCTCTAAAAAAAAATAGATTTTCCGATTTCTTTCACACGGGGGTGCTATTTTATGTTACCGGGGGCGGTGTTTTTAAAAAAGACATTCATTTTGTATTTTAGGAACGGTAGGGGAGGGATCGCCCTATAAAAATATAGATTTTCCGATTCTTTTCACACCGGGGTGCAATTTTATATTATCGAAGGAGGTGTTTTTGAAAAAATATTTATTTTTCATTTTAGTGACGGGGGGGGGCCCTAAAAAAATTAGATTTTCCGATTTCTTTCACACAAGAGTGCTATTTTATGTTACCGGGGGCGGTGTTTTTGAAAAAATATTCATTTTGTATTTTAGTGACGGGGGGCCCCCTAAAAAATTAGATTTCCGATTTCTTTCACACGGGGGTGCAATTTTATGTTACCGGGGGCGGTGTTTTTGATAAAGATATTCATTATGTATTTTAATGGCAGGGGGGGGGCCCCATAAACAAAATTAGATTTTTCGATTTCTTTCACACCGGGGTGCAATTGTATGTTATCGGGGGTGGTGTTTTTGAAAGAAATATTCATTTTGTATTTTAATGGCGGGGGGGGCGCCCTAAACAAAATTAGATTTTCTGATTTCTTTCACACGGGGGCGCAATTTTATGTTACCGGGGGCGGTGTTTTTAAAAAAGATATTCATTTTGTATTTTAGGAACGGTGGGGGAGGGATGGCCCAATAAAAAAAAATAGATTTTTGGATTGCTTTCACACCGGGGTGCAATTTTATGTTATCGGGGGTAGTGTTTTTAAAAAAGATATTCATTTTGTATTTTAGTGACGGGGGGGCCCCCTATAAAATTAGATTTTCCGATTTCTTTCACTCCGGGGTGCAATTTTATGTTATCGGGGGTGGTGTTTTTGAAAAAGATATTCATTTTGTATTTTAGGAACGGTGGGGGAGGGATCGCTCTATAAAAAAAATAGATTTTTGGATTCCTTTCACACCGGGGTGCAATTTTATGTTATCGGGGGAGGTGTTTATGAAAAAATATTCATTTTTCATTTTAGTGACGGGGGGGGCCCTAAAAAAATTAGATTTTCCGATTTCTTTCACACAGAAGTGCTATTTTATGTTACCGGGGGCGGTGTTTTTGAGAAAATATTCATTATGTATTTTAATGGCGGGGGGGGGGGCGCCCTAAACAAAATTAGATTTTCTGATCTCTTTCATATGGGGGTGCAATTTTATGTTATCGGGGGTGGTGTTTTTGAAAAAGATATTCATTTTGTATTTTAGTGACGGGAGGGCCCTCTAAAAAATTAGATTTTCCGATTTCTTTCACAAGGGGGTGCTATTTTATGTTACCGGGGGCGGTGTTTTTGATAAAGATATTCATTTTGTATTTTAGGAACGGTGTGAGAGGGATCGCCCTATAAAAAAAATAGATTTTTGGATTCCTTTCACACCGGGGTGCAATTGTATGTTATCGGGGGTGGTGTTTTTGAATAAATATTCTTTATGTATTTTAGAAATGGGGGGGACGCCCAAAAAAAATTAGATTTTCCGATTTCTTTCACACCGGGGTGCAATTTTATGTTAACGGGGGTGGTGTTTTTGAAAAAGATATTCATTTTGTATTTTAGGAACGGTGTGGGAGGGATCGCCCTGTAAAAAAACATTAGATTTTCCGATTTCTTTCACACCGGGGTGCAATTTTATGTTATCGGGGGAGGTGTTTTTGAAAAAATATTCATTATGTATTTTAATGGGGGGGGCGCCCTAAACAAAATTAGATTTTTCGATTTCTTTCACACCGGGGTGCAATTTTATGTTATCTGGGGTGGTGGTTTTGAAAAAGATATTCATTTTGTATTTTAGTGACGGGGGGGCCCCCTAAAAAATCAGATTTCCGATTTCTTTCACACAGGGGTGCTATTTTATGTTACCGGGGGCGGTGTTTTTGATAAAGATATTTATTTTGTATTTTAGGAACGGTGTGGGAGGGATCGCCCTATAAGAAATAATAGATTTTAGGATTCCTTTCACACCGGGGTGCAATTTTATGTTATCGGGGGTAGTGTTTTAAAAAAAATATTCATTATGTGTTTTAATGGCGGGGGGGGGGCGCCCTAAACAAAATTAGATTTTTCGATTTCTTTCACACCGGGGTGCAATTGTATGTTATCGGGGGTAGTTTTTGAAAGAAATATTCATTTTGTATTTTAATGGCGGGGGGGCGCCCTAAACAAAATTAGATTTTCTGATTTCTTTCACACGGGGGCGCAATTTTATGTTATCGGGGGTGGTGTTTTTGAGAAAATATTCATTTTGTATTTTAGGAACGGTAGGGGAGGGATCGCCCAATAAAAAAAAATAGATTTTTGGATTGCTTTCACACCGGGGTGCAATTTTATGTTATCGGGGGTAGTGTTTTTGAAAAAGATATTCATTTTGTATTTTAGTGACGGGGGGGCCCCCTAAAAAATTAAATTTTCCGATTTCTTTCACCATGGGGTGCAATTTTATGTTATTGGGGGTGGTGTTTTTGAAAAAGATATTCATTTTGTATTTTAGGAACGGTGGGGGAGGGATCGCCCTATAAGAAATAATAGATTTTAGGGTTCCTTTCACACCGGGGTGCAATTTTATGTTATCGGGGGTGGTGTTTTTAAAAAAATATTCATTATGTATTTTAATGGGGGGGGCGCCCTAAACAAAATTAGATTTTTCGATTTCTTTCACACCGGGGTGCAATTGTATGTTATCGGGGGTAGTTTTTGAAAGAAATACTCATTTTGTATATTAATGGCGGGGGGGCGCCCTAAACAAAATTAGATTTTCTGATTTCTTTCACACGGGGGCGATATTTTATGTTACCGGGGGCGGTGTTTTTAAAAAAGATATTCATTTTGTATTTTAGGAACGGTGGGGGAGGGAATGCCCTATAAAAAAAAAATAGATTATTGGATTCCTTTCACACCGGGGTGCAATTTTATGTTATCGGGGGTGGTGTTTTTGAGAAAAAATTCATTTTGTATTTTAGGAAAGGTGGGGGAGGGATCGCTCAATAAAAGAAAATAGATTTTTGGATTGCTTTCACACCGGGGTGCAATTTTATGTTATCGGGGATAGTGTTTCTGAAAAAGATATTCATTCTGTATTTTAGTGACGGGGGGGGGGGGGTTCCCTAAAAAATTAGATTTTCCGATTTCTTTCACACGGGAGTGCTATTTTATGTTACCGGGGGCGGTGTTTTTGAAAAAATATTCATTATGTATTTTAATGGCGGGGGGACGACCCTAAACAAAATTAGATTTTCTGATTTCTTTTATACGGGGGTGCAATTTTATGCTATCGGGGGTGGTGTTTTTGGGAAAATATTCATTTTGTATTTTAGGAACGGTGGGGGAGGGATCGCCCAATAAAAAAAAATAGATTTTTGGATTGCTTTCACATCGGGGTGCAATTTTATGTTGCCGGGGGTGGTGTTTTTGAAGAAATATTCATGAGGTATTTTAATCGCGGGGGGAGGGGGTGCTCTAAAAAAAAATAGATTTTCCGATTTCTTTCACACGGGGGTGCTATTTTATGTTACCGGGGGCGGTGTTTTTAAAAAAGACATTCATTTTGTATTTTAGGAACGGTAGGGGAGGGATCGCCCTATAAAAAAATAGATTTTCCGATTCCTTTCACACCGGTGTGCAATTTTATGTTATCGGAGGAGGTGTTTTTGAAAAAATATTTATTTTTCATTTTAGTGACGGGAGGGGCCCTAAAAAAATTAGATTTTCCGATTTCTTTCACACAAGAGTGCTATTTTATGTTACCGGGGGCGGTGTTTTTGAAAAAATATTCATTATGTATTTTAATGGCGGGGGAGGGGGCGCCCTAAACAAAATTAGATTTTCTGATCTCTTTCACAAGGGGGTGCTATTTTATGTTACCGGGGGCGGTGTTTTTGATAAAGATATTCATTTTGTATTTTAGGAACGGTGTGAGAGGGATCGCCCTATAAAAAAAATAGATTTTTGGATTCCTTTCACACCGGGGTGCAATTTTATGTTATCGGGGGTGGTGTTTTTGAATAAATATTCTTTATGTATTTTAGAAATGGGGGGACGCCCAAAAAAAATTAGATTTTCCGATTTCTTTCACACCGGGGTGCAATTTTATGTTAACGGGGGTGGTGTTTTTGAAAAAGATATTTATTTTGTATTTTAGTGACGGGGGGCCCCCTAAAAAATTAGATTTCCGATTTCTTTCACACGGGGGTGCTATTGTATGTTACCGGGGGCGGTGTTTTTGATAAAGATATTCATTTTGTATTTTAGGAACGGTGTGGGAGGGATCGCCCTGTAAAAAAAAATTAGATTTTCCGATTTCTTTCACACCGGGGTGCAATTTTATGTTATCGGGGGAGGTGTTTTTGAAAAAATATTCATTATGTATTTTAATGGGGGGGTCGCCCTAACAAAATTAGATTTTTCGATTTCTTTCACACCGGGGTGCAATTTTATGTTATCGGGGGTGGTGTTTTTGAAAAAGATATTCATTTTGTATTTTAGTGACGGGGGGCCCCCTAAAAAATTAGATTTCCGATTTCTTTCACACGGGGGTGCTATTTTATGTTACCGGGGGCGGTGTTTTTGATAAAGATATTCATTTTGTATTTTAGGAACGGTTTGGGAGGGATCGCCCTAAGAAATAATAGATTTTAGGATACCTTTCACACCGGAGTGCAATTTTATGTTATCAGGGGTGGTGTTTTTGAAAAAATATTTATTATGTATTTTAATGGCAGGGGGGGGGCGCCATAAACAAAATTAGATTTTTCGATTTCTTTCACACCAAGGTGCAATTGTATGTTATCGGGGGTGGTGTTTTTGAAAGAAATATTCATTTTGTATTTTAATGGCGGGGGGGCGCCCTAAACAAAATTAGATTTTCTGATTTCTTTCACACAGGGGCGCAATTTTATGTTACCGGGGGCGGTGTTTTTAAAAAAGATATTCATTTTGTATTTTAGGAACGGTGGGGGAGGGATGGCCCAATAAAAAAAAATAGATTTTTGGATTGCTTTCACACCGGGGTGCAATTTTATGTTATCGGGGGTGGTGTTTTTAAAAAAGATATTCATTTTGTATTTTAGTGACGGGGGGGGCCCCTATAAAATTAGATTTTCCGATTTCTTTCACTTCGGGGTGTAATTTTATGTTATCGGGGGTGGTGTTTTTGAAAAAGATATTCAGTTTGTATTTTAGGAAAGGTGGGGGAGGGATCGCCCAATAAAAAAAAATAGATTTTTGGATTGCTTTCACACCGGGGTGCAATTTTATGTTATCGGGGGTAGTGTTTCTGAAAAAGATATTCATTTTGTATTTTAGTGACGGGGGGGGTTCCCTGAAAAATTAGATTTTCCGATTTCTTTCACACAGGAGTGCTATTTTATGTTACCGGGGGCGGTGTTTTTGAAAAAATATTCATTATGTATTTTAATGGCGGGGGGGGGGCGCCCTAAACAAAATTAGATTTTCTGATCTCTTTTATATGGGGGTGCAATTTTATGTTATCGGGGGTGGTGTTTTTGAAAAAGATATTCATTTTGTATTTTAGTGACGGGAGGGCCCCCTAAAAAATTAGATTTTCCGATTTCTTTCACACGGGGGTGCTATTTTTTGTTACCGGGGGCGGTGTTTTTAAAAAAGACATTCATTTTGTATTTTAGGAACGGTAGGGGAGGGATCGCCCTATAAAAAAAATAGATTTTTGGATTCCTAGCACACCGGGGTGCAATTTTATGTTATCGGGGGTGGTGTTTTTGAATAAATATTCTTTATGTATTTTAGAAATGGAGGGGCGCCCTAAACAAAATTAGATTTTTCGATTCCTTTCACACCGGGGTGCAATTTTATGTTATCGGGGGTGGTGTTTTTGAGAAAATATTCATTTTGTATATTAGGAAAGGTGGGGGAGGGATCGCCCAATAAAAAAAAATAGATTTTTGGATTGCTTTCACACCGGGGTGCAATTTTATGTTATCGGGGGTAGTGTTTCTGAAAAAGATATTCATTTTGTATTTTAGTGACGGGGGGGTTCCCTGAAAAATTAGATTTTCCGATTTCTTTCACACGGGAGTGCTATTTTATGTTACCGGGGGCGGTGTTTTTGAAAAAATATTCATTATGTATTTTAATGGCGGGGGGGGGGACCCTAAACAAAATTAGATTTTCTGATTTCTTTTATACGGGGGTGCAATTTTATGTTATCGGGGGTGGTGTTTTTGGGAAAATATTCATTTTGTATTTTAGGAACGGTGGGGGAGGGATCGCCCAATAAAAAAAAATAGATTTTTGGATTGCTTTCACATCGGGGTGCAATTTTATGTTGCCGGGGGTGGTGTTTTTGAAGAAATATTCATGAGGTATTTTAATCGCGGGGGGGGGGGGTGCTCTAAAAAAAAATAGATTTTCCGATTTCTTTCACACGGGGGTGCTATTTTATGTTACCGGGGGCGGTGTTTTTAAAAAAGACATTCATTTTGTATTTTAGGAACGGTAGGGGAGGGATCGCCCTATAAAAAAATAGATTTTCCGATTCCTTTTACACCGGGGTGCAATTTTATGTTATCGAAGGAGGTGTTTTTGAAAAAATATTTATTTTTCATTTTAGTGACGGGGGGGGGGGCCCTAAAAAAATTAGATTTTCCGATTTCTTTCACACAAGAAAGCTATTTTATGTTACCGGGGGCGGTGTTTTTGAAAAAATATTCATTATGTATTTTAATGGCGGGGGAGGGGGCGCCCTAAACAAAATTAGATTTTCTGATCTCTTTCATACGGGGGTGCAATTTTATGTTATCGGGGGTGGTGTTTTTGAAAAAGATATTCATTTTGTATTTTAGTGACGGGGGGCCCCTAAAAAATTAGATTTCCGATTTCTTTCACACGGGGGTGCAATTTTATGTTACCGGGGGCGGTGTTTTTGATAAAGATATTCATTATGTATTTTAATGGCAGGGGGGGGGGCCCATAAACAAAATTAGATTTTTCGATTTCTTTCACACCGGGGTGCAATTGTATGTTATCGGGGGTGGTGTTTTTGAAAGAAATATTCTTTTTGTATTTTAATGGCGGGGGGGGGCGCCCTAAACAAAATTAGAATTTCTGATTTCTTTCACACGGGGGCGCAATTTTATGTTACCGGGGGCGGTGTTTTTAAAAAAGATATTCATTTTGTATTTTAGGAACGGTGGGGGAGGGATGGCCCAATAAAAAAAAATAGATTTTTGGATTGCTTTCACACCGGGGTGCAATTTTATGTTATCGGGGGTAGTGTTTTGAAAAAAGATATTCATTTTGTATTTTAGTGACGGGGGGGCCCCCTATAAAATTAGATTTTCCGATTTCTTTCACTCCGGGGTGCAATTTTATGTTATCGGGGGTGGTGTTTTTGAAAAAGATATTCATTTTGTATTTTAGGAACGGTGGGGGAGGGATCGCCCTATAAAAAAAATAGATTTTTGGATTCCTTTCACACCGGGGTGCAATTTTATGTTATCGGGGGAGGTGTTTTTGAAAAAATATTCATTTTTCATTTTAGTGACGGGGGGGGGGGCCCTAAAAAAATTAGATTTTCCGATTTCTTTCACACAGAAGTGCTATTTTATGTTACCGGGGGCGGTGTTTTTGAAAAAGATATTCATTTTGTATTTTAGTGACGGGGGGGCCCCCTATAGAATTAGATTTTCCGATTTCTTCACTCCGGGGTGCAATTTTATGTTATCGGGGGTAATGTTTTTGAAAAAGATATTATTTTGTATTTTAGGAACGGTGGGGGAGGGATCGCCCTATAAAAAAAATAGATTTTTGAATTCCTTTCACACCGGGGTGCAATTTTATGTTATCGGGGGAGGTGTTTTTGAAAAAATATTCATTTTTCATTTTAGTGACGGGGGGGGGCCCTAAAAAAATTAGATTTTCCGATTTCTTTCACACAGAAGTGCTATTTTATGTTACCGGGGGCGGTGTTTTTGAAAAAGATATTCATTTTGTATTTTAGTGACGGGTGGGCCCCCTAAAAAATTAGATTTTCCGATTTCTTTCACACGGGGGTGCTATTTTATGTTACCGGGGGCGGTGTTTTTGATAAAGATATTCATTTTGTATTTTAGGAACGGTGTGGGAGGGATCGCCATGTAAAAAAAAATTAGATTTTCCGATTTCTTTCACACCGGGGTGCAATTTTATGTTATCGGGGGAGGTGTTTTTGAAAAAATATTCATTATGTATTTTAATGGGGGGGGGGCGCCCTAAACAAAATTAGATTTTTCGATTTCTTTCACACCGGGGTGCAATTTTATGTTATCTGGGGTGGTGGTTTTGAAAAAGATATTCATTTTGTATTTTAGTGACGGGGGGGCCCCCTAAAAAATTAGATTTCCGATTTCTTTCACACGGGGGTGCTATTTTATGTTACCGGGGGCGGTGTTTTTGATAAAGATATTTATTTTGTATTTTAGGAACGGTGTGGGAGGGATCGCCCTATAAGAAATAATAGATTTTAGGATTCCTTTCACACCGGGGTGCAATTTTATGTTATCGGGGGTGGTGTTTTTAAAAAAATATTCATTATGTATTTTAATGGCGGGGAGGGCGCCCTAAACAAAATTAGATTTTTCGATTTCTTTCACACCGGGGTGCAATTGTATGTTATCGGGGGTAGTTTTTGAAAGAAATATTCATTTTGTATTTTAATGGCGGGGGGGCGCCCTAAACAAAATTAGATTTTCTGATTTCTTTCACACGGGGGCGCAATTTTATGTTACCGGGGGCGGTGTTTTTAAAAAAGATATTCATTTTGTATTTTAGGAACGGTGGGGGAGGAAATGCCCTATAAAAAAAAATAGATTTTTGGATTCCTTTCACACCGGGGTGCAATTTTATGTTATCGGGGGTGGTGTTTTTGAGAAAATATTCATTTTGTATTTTAGGAACGGTGGGGGAGGGATCGCCCAATAAAAAAAAATAGATTTTTGGATTGCTTTCACACCGGGGTGCAATTTTATGTTATCGGGGGTAGTGTTTTTGAAAAAGATATTCATTTTGTATTTTAGTGACAGGGGGGCCCCCTAAAAAATTAAATTTTCCGATTTCTTTCACTCCGGGGTGCAATTTTATGTTATTGGGGGTGGTGTTTTTGAAAAAGATATTCATTTTGTATTTTAGGAACGGTGGGGGAGGGATCGCCCTATAAGAAATAATAGATTTTAGGATTCCTTTCACACTGGGGTGCAATTTTATGTTATCGGGGGTGGTGTTTTTGAAAAAATATTCATTATGTATTTAAATGGGGGGGGCGCCCTAAACAAAATTAGATTTTTCGATTTCTTTCACACCTGGGTGTAATTGTATGTTATCGGGGGTAGTTTTTGAAAGAAATATTCATTTTGTATATTAATGGCGGGGGGGCGCCCTAAACAAAATTAGATTTTCTGATTTCTTTCACACGGGGGCGCAATTTTATGTTACCGGGGGCGGTGTTTTTAAAAAAGATATTCATTTTGTATTTTAGGAACGGTGGGGGAGGGAATGCCCTATAAAAAAAAATAGATTATTGGATTCCTTTCACACCGGGGTGCAATTTTATGTTATCGGGGGTGGTGTTTTTGAGAAAATATTCATTTTGTATTTTAGGAAAGGTGGGGGAGGGATCGCCCAATGAAAAAAAATAGATTTTTGGATTGCTTTCACACCGGGGTGCAATTTTATGTTATCGGGGGTAGTGTTTCTGAAATAGATATTCATTTTGTATTTTAGTGACGGGGGGGGTTCCCTAAAAAATTAGATTTTCCGATTTCTTTCACACGGGAGTGCTATTTTATGTTACCGGGGGTGGTGTTTTTGAAAAAATATTCATTATGTATTTTAATGGCGGGGGGGGGGACCCTAAACAAAATTAGATTTTCTGATTTCTTTTATACGGGGGTGCAATTTTATGCTATCGGGGGTGGTGTTTTTGGGAAAATATTCATTTTGTATTTTAGGAACGGTGGGGGAGGGATCGCCCAATAAAAAAAAATAGATTTTTGGATTGCTTTCACATCGGGGTGCTATTTTATGTTACCGGGGGCGGTGTTTTTGAAAAAATATTCATTATGTATTTTAATGGCGGGGGGGGGCGCCCTAAACAAAATTAGATTTTCTGATCTCTTTCATATGGGGGTGCAATTTTATGTTATCGGGGGTGGTGTTTTTGAAAAAGATATTCATTTTGTATTTTAGTGACGGGAGGGCCCCCTAAAAAATTAGATTTTCCGATTTCTTTCACACGGGGGTGCTATTTTATGTTACCGGGGGCGGTGTTTTTAAAAAAGACATTCATTTTGTATTTTAGAAACGGTAGGGAAGGGATCGCCCTATAAAAAAAATAGATTTTTGGATTCCTTTCACACCGGGGTGCAATTCTATGTTATCGGGGGTGGTGTTTTTGAATAAATATTCTTTATGTATTTTAGAAATGGGGGGGCGCCCTAAACAAAATTAGATTTTTCGATTTCTTTCCCACCGGGGTGCAATTGTATGTTATCGGGGGTAGTTTTTGAAAGAAATATTCATTTTGTATTTTAATGGCGGGGGGGCGCCCTAAACAAAATTAGATTTTCTGATTTCTTTCACACGGGGGCGCATTTTTATGTTACCGGGGGCGGTGTTTTTAAAAAAGATATTCATTTTGTATTTTAGGAACGGTGGGGGAGGAAATGCCCTATAAAAAAAAATAGATTTTTGGATTCCTTTCACACCGGGGTGCAATTTTATGTTATCGGGGGTGGTGTTTTTGAGAAAATATTCATTTTGTATTTTAGGAACGGTGGGGGAGGGATCGCCCAATAAAAAAAAATAGATTTTTGGATTGCTTTCACACCGGGGTGCAATTTTATGTTATCGGGGGTAGTGTTTTTGAAAAAGATATTCATTTTGTATTTTAGTGACGGGGGGGCCCCCTAAAAAATTAAATTTTCCGATTTCTTTCACTCCGGGGTGCAATTTTATGTTATTGGGGGTGGTGTTTTTGAAAAAGATATTCATTTTGTATTTTAGGAACGGTGGGGGAGGGATCGCCCTATAAGAAATAATAGATTTTAGGATTCCTTTCACACTGGGGTGCAATTTTATGTTATCGGGGGTGGTGTTTTTGAAGAAATATTCATTATGTATTTAAATGGGGGGGGCGCCCTAAACAAAATTAGATTTTTCGATTTCTTTCACACCGGGGTGCAATTGTATGTTATCGGGGGTAGTTTTTGAAAGAAATATTCATTTTGTATATTAATGGCGGGGGGGCGCCCTAAACAAAATTAGATTTTCTGATTTCTTTCACACGGGGGCGCAATTTTATGTTACCGGGGGCGGTGTTTTTAAAAAAGATATTCATTTTGTATTTTAGGAACGGTGGGGGAGGGAATGCCCTATAAAAAAAAATAGATTATTGGATTCCTTTCACACCGGGGTGCAATTTTATGTTATCGGGGGTAGTGTTTCTGAAAAAGATATTCATTTTGTATTTTAGTGACGGGGGGGGTTCCCTAAAAAATTAGATTTTCCGATTTCTTTCACACGGGAGTGCTATTTTATGTTACCGGGGGCGGTGTTTTTGAAAAAATATTCATTATGTATTTTAATGGCGGGGGGGGGGGGACCCTAAACAAAATTAGATTTTCTGATTTCTTTTATACGGGGGTGCAATTTTATGCTATCGGGGGTGGTGTTTTTGGGAAAATATTCATTTTGTATTTTAGGAACGGTGGGGGAGGGATCGCCCAATAAAAAAAAATAGATTTTTGGATTGCTTTCACATCGGGGTGCTATTTTATGTTACCGGGGGCGGTGTTTTTGAAAAAATATTCATTATGTATTTTAATGGCGGGGGGGGCGCCCTAAACAAAATTAGATTTTCTGATCTCTTTCATATGGGGGTGCAATTTTATGTTATCGGGGGTGGTGTTTTTGAAAAAGATATTCATTTTGTATTTTAGTGACGGGAGGGCACCCTAAAAAATTAGATTTTCCGATTTCTTTCACACGGGGGTGCTATTTTATGTTACCGGGGGCGGTGTTTTTAAAAAAGACTTTCATTTTGTATTTTAGGAACGGTGGGGGAGGAAATGCCCTATAAAAAAAAATAGATTTTTGAATACCTTTCACACCGGGGTGCAATTTTATGTTATCGGGGGTTGTGTTTTTGAGAAAATATTCATTTTGTATTTTAGGAACGGTGGGGGAGGGATCGCCCAATAAAAAAAAATAGATTTTTGGACTGCTTTCACACCGGGGTGCAATTTTATGTTATCGGGGGTAGTGTTTTTGAAAAAGATATTCATTTTGTATTTTAGTGACGGAGGGGCCCCCTAAAAAATTAAATTTTCCGATTTCTTTCACTCCGGGGTGCAATTTTATGTTATTGGGGGTGGTGTTTTTGAAAAAGATATTCATTTTGTATTTTAGGAACGGTGGGGGAGGGATCGCCCTATAAGAAATAATAGATTTTAGGATTCCTTTCACACCGGGGTGCAATTTTATGTTATCGGGGGTGGTGTTTTTGAAAAAATATTCATTATGTATTTTAAAGGGGGGGGCGCCCTAAACAAAATTAGATTTTTCGATTTCTTTCACACGGGGGCGCAATTTTATGTTACCGGGGGCGGTGTTTTTAAAAAAGATATTCATTTTGTATTTTAGGAACGGTGGGGGAGGGAATGCCCTATAAAAAAAAATAGATTATTGGATTCCTTTCACACCGGGGTGCAATTTTATGTTATCGGGGGTGGTGTTTTTGAGAAAATATTCATTTTGTATTTTAGGAAAGGTGGGGGAGGGATCGCCCAATAAAAAAAAATAGATTTTTGGATTGCTTTCACATCGGGGTGCAATTTTATGTTGCCGGGGGTGGTGTTTTTGAAGAAATATTCATGAGGTATTTTAATCGCGGGGGGGGGGGTGCTCTAAAAAAAAATAGATTTTCCGATTTCTTTCACACGGGGGTGCTATTTTATGTTACCGGGGGCGGTGTTTTTAAAAAAGACATTCATTTTGTATTTTAGGAACGGTAGGGGAGGGATCGCCCTATAAAAAAATAGATTTTCCGATTCCTTTCACACCGGTGTGCAATTTTATGTTATCGGAGGAGGTGTTTTTGAAAAAATATTTATTTTTCATTTTAGTGACGGGGGGGCCCTAAAAAAATTAGATTTTCCGATTTCTTTCACACAAGAGTGCTATTTTATGTTATATTTTTGAAAAAATATTCATTATGTATTTTAATGGCGGGGGAGGGGGCGCCCTAAACATAATTAGATTTTCTGATCTCTTTCATACGGGGGTGCAATTTTATGTTATCGGGGGTGGTGTTTTTGAAAAAGATATTCATTTTGTATTTTAGTGACGGGGGGCCCCCTAAAAAATTAGATTTCCGATTTCTTTCACACGGGGGTGCTATTTTATGTTACCGGGGGCGGTGTTTTTGATAAAGATATTCATTTTGTATTTTAGGAACGGTGTGGGAGGGATCGCCCTATAAGAAATAATAGATTTTAGGATACCTTTCACACCGGAGTGCAATTTTATGTTATCGGGGGTGGTGTTTTTGAAAAAATATTCATTATGTATTTTAATGGCAGGGGGGGGGGGCGCCATAAACAAAATTAGATTTTTCGATTTCTTTCACACCGAGGTGCAATTGTATGTTATCGGGGGTGGTGTTTTTGAAAAAATATTCATTATGTATTTTAATGGCAGGGGGGGGGCGCCATAAACAAAATTAGATTTTTCGATTTCTTTCACTCCGGGGTGCAATTTTATGTTATCGGGGGTGGTGTTTTTGAAAGAGATATTCAGTTTGTATTTTAGGAACGGTGGGGGAGGGATCGCCCTATAAAAAAAATAGATTTTTGGATTCCTTTCACACCGGGGTGCAATTTTATGTTATCGGGGGAGGTGTTTTTGAAAAAATATTCATTTTTCATTTTAGTGACGGGGGGGGGGCCCTAAAAAAATTAGATTTTCCGATTTCTTTCACACAGCAGTGCTATTTTATGTTACCGGGGGCGGTGTTTTTGAAAAAATATTCATTATGTATTTTAATGGCGGGGGGGGGGGCGTCCTAAACAAAATTAGATTTTCTGATCTCTTTCATATGAGGGTGCAATTTTATGTTATCGGGGGTGGTGTTTTTGAAAAAGATATTCATTTTGTATTTTAGTGACGGGAGGGCCCCCTAAAAAATTAGATTTTCCGATTTCTTTCACACGGGGGTGCTATTTTATGTTACCGGGGGCGGTGTTTTTAAAAAAGACATTCATTTTGTATTTTAGGAACGGTAGGGGAGGGATCGCCCTATAAAAAAAATAGATTTTTGGATTCCTTTCACACCGGGGTGCAATTTTATGTTATCGGGGGTGGTGTTTTTGAATAAATATTCTTTATGTATTTTAGAAATGGGCGGGCGCCCTAAACAAAATTAGATTTTTCGATTTCTTTCACACCGGGGTGCAATTGTATGTTATCGGGGGTAGTTTTTGAAAGAAATATTCATTTTGTATTTTAATGGCGGGGGGGGCGCCCTAAACAAAATTAGATTTTCTGATTTCTTTCACACGGGGGCGCAATTTTATGTTACCGGGGGCGGTGTTTTTAAAAAAGATATTCATTTTGTATTTTAGGAACGGTGGGGGAGGAAATGCCCTATAAAAAAAAATAGATTTTTGGATTCCTTTCACACCGGGGTGCAATTTTATGTTATCGGGGGTGGTGTTTTTGAGAAAATATTCATTTTGTATTTTAGGAACGGTGGGGGAGGGATCGCCCAATAAAAAAAAATAGATTTTTGGATTGCTTTCACACCGGGGTGCAATTTTATGTTATCGGGGGTAGTGTTTTTGAAAAAGATATTCATTTTGTATTTTAGTGACGGGGGGGCCCCCTTAAAAATTAAATTTTCCGATTTCTTTCACTCCGGGGTGCAATTTTATGTTATTGGGGGTGGTGTTTTTGAAAAAGATATTCATTTTGTATTTTAGGAACGGTGGGGGAGGGATCGCCCTATAAGAAATAATAGATTTTAGGATTCCTTTCACACCGGGGTGCAATTTTATGTTATCGGGGGTGGTGTTTTTGAAAAAATATTCATTATGTATTTTAATGGGGGGGGGGCGCCCTAAACAAAATTAGATTTTTCGATTTCTTTCACACGGGGGCGCAATTTAATGTTACCGGGGGCGGTGTTTATAAAAAAGATATTCATTTTGTATTTTAGGAACGGTGGGGGAGGGAATGCCCTATAAAAGAAAATAGATTATTGGATTCCTTTCACACCGGGGTGCAATTTTATGTTACCGGGGGCGGTGTTTTTGATAAAGACATTCATTTTGTATTTTAGGAACGGTAGGGGAGGGATCGCCCTATAAAAAAATAGATTTTCCGATTCCTTTCACACCGGTGTGCAATTTTATGTTATCGGAGGAGGTGTTTTTGAAAAAATATTTATTTTTCATTTTAGTGACAGGGGGGGGCCCTAAAAAAATTAGATTTTCCGATTTCTTTCACACAAGAGTGCTATTTTATGTTACCGGGGGCGGTGTTTTTGAAAAAATATTCATTATGTATTTTAATGGCGGGGGAGGGGGCTCCCTAAACAAAATAGATTTTCTGATCTCTTTCATACGGGGGTGCAATTTTATGTTATCGGGGGTGGTGTTTTTGAAAAAGATATTCATTTTGTATTTTAGTGACGAGGGGCCCCCTAAAGAATTAGATTTCCGATTTCTTTCACACGGGGGTGCTATTTTATGTTACCGGGGGCGGTGTTTTTGATAAAGATATTCATTTTGTATTTTAGGAACGGTGTGGGAGGGATCGCCCTATAAGAAATAATAGATTTTAGGATACCTTTCACACCGGAGTGCAATTTTATGTTATCGGGGGTGGTGTTTTTGAAAAAATATTCATTATGTATTTTAATGGCAGGGGGGGGGGCGCCATAAACAAAATTAGATTTTTCGATTTCTTTCACACCGAGGTGCAATTGTATGTTATCGGGGGTGGTGTTTTTGAAAGAAATATTCATTATGTATTTTAATGGCGGGGGAGGGGGCGCCCTAAACAAAATTAGATTTTCTGATCTCTTTCATACGGGGGTGCAATTTTATGTTATCGGGGGTGGTGTTTTTGAAAAAGATATTCATTTTGTATTTTAGTGACGGGGGGCCCCCTAAAAAATTAGATTTGCGATTTCTTTCACACGGGGGTGCTATTTTATGTTACCGGGGGCGGTGTTTTTGATAAAAATATTCATTTTGTATTTTAGGAACGGTGTGGGAGGGATCGCCCTATAAGAAATAATAGATTTTAGGATACCTTTCACACCGGAGTGCAATTTTATGTTATCGGGGGTGGTGTTTTTGAAAAAATATTCATTATGTATTTTAATGGCAGGGGGGGGGGCGCCATAAACAAAATTAGATTTTTCGATTTCTTTCACACAGGGGCGCAATTTTATGTTACCGGGGGCGGTGTTTTTAAAAAAGATATTCATTTTGTATTTTAGGAACGGTGGGGGAGGGATGGCCCAATAAAAAAAAAATAGATTTTTGGATTGCTTTCACACCGGGGTGGAATTTTATGTTATCGGGGGTAGTGTTTTTAAAAAAGATATTCATTTTGTATTTTAGTGACGGGGGGGGCCTCCTATAAAATTAGATTTTCCGATTTCTTTCACTCCGGGGTGCAATTTTATGTTATCGGGGGTGGTGTTTTTGAAAAAGATATTCAGTTTGTATTTTAGGAACGGTGGGGGAGGGATCGCCCTATAAAAAAATAGATTTTCCGATTCCTTTCACACCGGTGTGCAATTTTATGTTATCGGAGGAGGTGTTTTTGAAAAAATATTTATTTTTCATTTTAGTGACGGGGGGGCCCTAAAAAATTAGATTTTCCGATTTCTTTCACACAAGAGTGCTATTTTATGTTATATTTTTGAAAAAATATTCATTATGTATTTTAATGGCGGGGGAGGGGGCGCCCTAAACATAATTAGATTTTCTGATCTCTTTCATACGGGGGTGCAATTTTATGTTATCGGGGGTGGTGTTTTTGAAAAAGATATTCATTTTGTTTTTTTGGTGACGGGGGGCCCCCTTAAAAAATTAGATTTCCGATTTCTTTCACACGGGGGTGCTATTTTATGTTACCGGGGGCCGTGTTTTTGATAAAGATATTCATTTTGTATTTTAGGAACGGTGTGGGTGGGATCGCCCTATAAGAAATAATAGATTTTAGGATACCTTTCACACCGGAGTGCAATTTTATGTTATCGGGGGTGGTGTTTTTGAAAAAATATTCATTATGTATTTAATTGGCAGGGGGGGGGGCGCCATAAACAAAATTAGATTTTTCGATTTCTTTCACACCAAGGTGCAATTGTATGTTACCGGGGGTGGTGTTTTTGAAAGAAATATTCATTTTGTATTTTAATGGCGGGGGGGGGGGCGCCCCAAACAAAATTAGATTTTCTGATTTCTTTCACACAGGGGCGCAATTTTATGTTACCGGGGGCGGTGTTTTTAAAAAAGATATTCATTTTGTATTTTAGGAACGGTGGGGGAGGGATGGCCCAATAAAAAAAAATAGATTTTTGGATTGCTTTCACACCGGAGTGCAATTTTATGTTATCGGGGGTGGTGTTTTTGAAAAAATATTCATTATGTATTTTAATGGCAGGGGGGGGCGCCATAAACAAAATTAGATTTTTCGATTTCTTTCACTCCGGGGTGCAATTTTATGTTATCGGGGGTGGTGTTTTTGAAAAAGATATTCAGTTTGTATTTTAGGAACGGTGGGGGAGGGATCGCCCTATAAAAAAAATAGATTTTTGGATTCCTTTCACACCGGGGTGCAATTTTATGTTATCGGGGGAGGTGTTTTTGAAAAAATATTCATTTTTCATTTTAGTGACGGGGGGGGGCCCTAAAAAAATTAGATTTTCCGATTTCTTTCACACAGGAGTGCTATTTTATGTTACCGGGGGCGGTGTTTTTGAAAAAATATTCATTATGTATTTTAATAGCGGGGGGGGGGCGCCCTAAACAAAATTAGATTTTCTGATCTCTTTCATATGGGGGTGCAATTTTATGTTATCGGGGGTGGTGTTTTTGAAAAAGATATTCATTTTGTATTTTAGTGACGGGAGGGCCCCCTAAAAAATTAGATTTTCCGATTTCTTTCACACGGGGGTGCTATTTTATGTTACCGGGGGCGGTGTTTTTAAAAAAGACATTCATTTTGTATTTTAGGAACGGTAGGGGAGGGATCGCCCTATAAAAAAAATAGATTTTTTGATTCCTTTCACACCGGGGTGCAATTTTATGTTATCGGGGGTGGTGTTTTTGAATAAATATTCTTTATGTATTTTAGAAATGGGCGGGCGCCCTAAACAAAATTAGATTTTTCGATTTCTTTCACACCGGGGTGCAATTGTATGTTATCGGGGGTAGTTTTTGAAAGAAATATTCATTTTGTATTTTAATGGCGGGGGGGCGCCCTAAACAAAATTAGATTTTCTGATTTCTTTCACACGGGGGCGCAATTTTATGTTACCGGGGGCGGTGTTTTTAAAAAAGATATTTATTTTGTATTTTAGGAACGGTGGGGGAGGAAATGCCCCATAAAAAAAAATAGATTTTTGGATTCCTTTCACACCGGGGTGCAATTTTATGTTATCGGGGGTGGTGTTTTTGAGAAAATATTCATTTTGTATTTTAGGAACGGTGGGGGAGGGATCGCCCAATAAAAATAAATAGATTTTTGGATTGCTTTCACACCGGGGTGCAATTTTATGTTATCGGGGGTAGTATTTTTGAAAAAGATATTCATTTTGTATTTTAGTGACGGGGGGGCCCCCTAAAAAATTAAATTTTCCGATTTCTTTCACTCCGGGGTGCAATTTTATGTTATTGGGGGTGGTGTTTTTGAAAAAGATATTCATTTTGTATTTTAGGAACGGTGGGGGAGGGATCGCCCTATAAGAAATAATAGATTTTAGGATTCCTTTCACACCGGGGGCGCAATTTTATGTTCATTATGTATTTTAATGGCAGGGGGGGGGCGCCATAAACAAAATTAGATTTTTCGATTTCTTTCACACCGAGGTGCAATTGTATGTTATCGGGGGTGGTGTTTTTGAAAGAAATATTCATTAGGTATTTTAATGGCGGGAGGGGCGCCCTAAACAAAATTAGATTTTCTGATTTCTTTCACACAGGGGCGCAATTTTATGTTACCGGGGGCGGTGTTTTTAAAAAAGATATTCATTTTGTATTTTAGGAACGGTGGGGGAGGGATGGCCCAATAAAAAAAAATAGATTTTTGGATTGCTTTCACACCGGGGTGCAATTTTATGTTATCGGGGGAGGTGTTTTTGAAAAAATATTCATTTTTCATTTTAGTGACGGGGGGGGGGGCCTAAAAAAATTATATTTTCCGATTTCTTTCACTCCGGGGTGCAATTTTATGTTATCGGGGGTGGTGTTTTAGAAAAAGATATTCAGTTTGTATTTTAGGAACGGTGGGGGAGGGATCGCCTTATAAAAAAAATAGATTTTTGGATTCCTTTCACACCGGGGTGCAATTTTATGTTATCGGGAGAGGTGTTTTTGAAAAAATATTCATTTTTCATTTTAGTGACGGGGGGGGGGCCTAAAAAAATTATATTTTCCGATTTCTTTCACACAGGAGTGCTATTTTATGTTACCGGGGGCGGTGTTTTTGAAAAAATATTCATTATGTATTTTAATGGCGGGGGGGGGGGGCGCCCTAAACAAAATTAGATTTTCTGATCTCTTTCATATGGGGGTGCAATTTTATGTTATCGGGGGTGGTGTTTTTGAAAAAGATATTCATTTTGTATTTTAGTGACGGGAGGGCCCCCTAAAAAATTAGATTTTCCGATTTCTTTCACACGGGGGTGCTATTTTATGTTACCGGGGGCGGTGTTTTTAAAAAAGACATTCATTTTGTATTTTAGGAACGGTAGGGGAGGGATCGCCCTATAAAAAAATTAGATTTTCCGATTTCTTTCACACGGGGGTGCTATTTTATGTTACCGGGGGCGGTGTTTTTAAAAAAGATATTCATTTTGTATTTTAGGAACGGTGGGGGAGGAAATGCCCTATAAAAAAAAATAGATTTTTGGATTCCTTTCACACCGGGGTGCAATTTTATGTTATCGGGGGTGGTGTTTTTGAGAAAATATTCATTTTGTATTTTAGGAACGGTGGGGGAGGGATCGCCTAATAAAAAAAAATAGATTTTTGGATTGCTTTCACACCGGGGTGCAATTTTATGTTATCGGGGGTAGTGTTTTTGAAAAAGATATTCATTTTGTATTTTAGTGACGGGAGGGCCCCCTAAAAAATTAGATTTCCGATTTCTTTTACACCGGGGTGCAATTGTATGTTACCGGGGGCGGTGTTTTTAAAAAAGATATTCATTTTGTATTTTAGGAACGGTGGGGGAGGGATCGCCCAATAAAAAAAAATAGATTTTTGGATTGCTTTCACACCGGGGTGCAATTTTATGTTATCGGGGGTGGTGTTTTTAAAAAAATATTCATTATGTATTTTAATGGCAGGGGGGGGGGGGGGCGCCCTAAACAAAGTTAGATTTTTCGATTTCTTTTACACCGGGGTGCAATTGTATGTTACCGGGGGCGGTGTTTTTAAAAAAGATATTCATTTTGTATTTTAGGAACGGTGGGGGAGGGATCGCCCAATAAAAAAAAATAGATTTTTGGATTGCTTTCACACCGGGGTGCAATTTTATGTTATCGGGGGTAGTGTTTTTAAAGAAGATATTCATTTTGTATTTTAGGGACGGGGGGGGCCCCCTATAAAATTAGTTTTTCCGATTTCTTTCACTCCGGGGTGCAATTTTATGTTATCGGGGGTGGTGTTTTTGAAAAAGATATTCATTTTGTATTTTAGGGGCGGGGGGGGCCCTAAACAAAATTAGATTTTCAGATTTCTTTCACACGGGGGTGCAAATTTATGTTATCGGGGTGGTGTTTTTGAGAAAATATTCATTTTGTATTTTAGGGGCGGGGGGGGCCCTAAACAAAATTAGATTTTCAGATTTCTTTCACACGGGGGTGCAAATTTATGTTATCGGGGTGGTGTTTTTGAGAAAATATTCATTTTGTATTTTAGGATTGGTGGGGGAGGGATCGCCCTGTAAAAAAAAATTAGATTTTAGGATTCCTTTCACACCGAGGTGCAATTTTATGTTATCGGGGGTGGTGTTTTTAAAAAAATATTCATTATGTATTTTAATGGCGGGGGGGGGCGCCCTAAATAAAATTAGATTTTTCGATTTCTTTCACACCGGGGTGCAATTGTATGTTATCGGGGGTAGTTTTTGAAAGAAATATTCATTTTGTATTTTAATGGCGGGGGGCGCCCTAAACAAAATTAGATTTTCTGATTTCTTTCACACGGGGGCGCAATTTTATGTTATCGGGGGTGGTGTTTTTGAAAAAATATTCATTATGTATTTTAATGGCAGGGGGGGGGGGGGGGCGCCCTAAACAAAGTTAGATTTTTCGATTTCTTTTACACCGGGGTGCAATTTTATGTTATTGGGGGTGGTGTTTTTGAAAAAGATATTCATTTTGTATTTTAGGAACGGTGGGGGAGGGATCGCCCTATAAGAAATAATAGATTTTAGGATTCCTTTCACACCGGGGTGCAATTTTATGTTATCGGGGGAGGTGTTTTTGAAAAAATATTCATTTTGTATTTTAGTGACGGGGGGGGGCCCTAAAAAAATTAGATTTTCCGATTTCTTTCACACAGGAGTGCTATTTTATGTTACCGGGGGCGGTGTTTTTGAAAAAATATTCATTATGTATTTTAATGGCGGGGGGTGGGCGCCCTAAACAAAATTAGATTTTCTGATCTCTTTCATATGGGGGTGCAATCTTATGTTATCGGGGGTGGTGTTTTTGAAAAAGATAATCATTTTGTATTTTAGGAACAGTGTGGGAGGGATCGCCCTATAAGAAATAATAGATTTTAGGATTCCTTTCACACCGGAGTGCAATTTTATGTTATCGGGGGTGGTGTTTTTGAAAAAATATTCATTATGTATTTTAATGGCAAGGGGGGGGCGCCCTAAACAAAGTTAGATTTTTCGATTTCTTTTACACCGGGGTGCAATTGTATGTTACCGGGGGCGGTGTTTTTAAAAAAGATATTCATTTTGTATTTTAGGAACGGTGGGGGAGGGATCGCCCAATAAAAAAAAATAGATTTTTGGATTGCTTTCACACCGGGGTGCAATTTTATGTTATCGGGGGTAGTGTTTTTAAAGAAGATATTCATTTTGTATTTTAGGGACGGGGGGGCCCCCTATAAAATTAGTTTTTCCGATTTCTTTCACTCCGGGGTGCAATTTTATGTTATCGGGGGTGGTGTTTTTGAAAAAGATATTCATTTTGTATTTTAGTGACGGGGGGCCCCCTAAAAAATTAGATTTCCGATTTCTTTCACACGGGGGTGCAATCTTATGTTATCGGGGGTGGTGTTTTTGAAAAAGATAATCATTTTGTATTTTAGGAACAGTGTGGGAGGGATCGCCCTATAAGAAATAATAGATTTTAGGATTCCTTTCACACCGGAGTGCAATTTTATGTTATCGGGGGTGGTGTTTTTAAAAAAATATTCATTATGTATTTTAATGGCAGGGGGGGGGCGCCCTAAACAAAGTTAGATTTTTCGATTTCTTTTACACCGGGGTGCAATTGTATGTTACCGGGGGCGGTGTTTTTAAAAAAGATATTCATTTTGTATTTTAGGAACGGTGGGGGAGGGATCGCCCAATAAAAAAAAATAGATTTTTGGATTGCTTTCACACCGGGGTGCAATTTTATGTTATCGGGGGTAGTGTTTTTAAAGAAGATATTCATTTTGTATTTTAGGGACGGGGGGGCCCCCTATAAAATTAGTTTTTCCGATTTCTTTCACTCCGGGGTGCAATTTTATGTTATCGGGGGTGGTGTTTTTGAAAAAGATATTCATTTTGTATTTTAGGGGCGGGGGGGGGCCCTAAACAAAATTAGATTTTCAGATTTCTTTCACACGGGGGTGCAAATTTATGTTATCGGGGTGGTGTTTTTGAGAAAATATTCATTTTGTATTTTAGGATTGGTGGGGGAGGGATCGCCCTGTAAAAAAAAATTAGATTTTCCGATTTCTTTCACACCGGGGTGCAATTTTATGTTATCGGGGGTGGTGTTTTTGAGAAATTATTCATTTTGTATTTCAGGAACGGTGGGGGAGGGATCGCCCAATAAAAAAAAATAGATTTTTGGATTGCTTTCACACCGGGGTGCAATTTTATGTTATCTGGGGTGGTGGTATTGAAAAAGATATTCATTTTGTATTTTAGTGACGGGGGGCCCCCTAAAAAATTAGATTTCCGATTTCTTTCACACGGGGGTGCTATTTTATGTTACCGGGGGCGGTGTTTTTGATAAAGATATTCATTTTGTATTTTAGGAACGGTGTGGGAGGGATCGCCCTATAAGAAATAATAGATTTTAGGATTCCTTTCACACCGAGGTGCAATTTTATGTTATCGGGGGTGGTGTTTTTAAAAAAATATTCATTATGTATTTTAATGGCGGGGGGGGCGCCCTAAATAAAATTAGATTTTTCGATTTCTTTCACACCGGGGTGCAATTGTATGTTATCGGGGGTAGTTTTTGAAAGAAATATTCATTTTGTATTTTAATGGCGGGGGGCGCCCTAAACAAAATTAGATTTTCTGATTTCTTTCACACGGGGGCGCAATTTTATGTTATCGGGGGTGGTGTTTTTGAAAAAATATTCATTATGTATTTTAATGGCAGGGGGGGGGCGCCCTAAACAAAGTTAGATTTTTCGATTTCTTTTACACCGGGGTGCAATTGTATGTTACCGGGGGCGGTGTTTTTAAAAAAGATATTCATTTTGTATTTTAGGAACGGTGGGGGAGGGATCGCTCAATAAAAAAAAATAGATTTTTGGATTGCTTTCACACCGGGGTGCAATTTTATGTTATCGGGGGTAGTGTTTTTAAAGAAGATATTCATTTTGTATTTTAGGGACGGGGGGGCCCCCTATAAAATTAGTTTTTCCGATTTCTTTCACTCCGGGGTGCAATTTTATGTTATCGGGGGTGGTGTTTTTGAAAAAGATATTCATTTTGTATTTTAGTGACGGGGGGCCCCCTAAAAAATTAGATTTCCGATTTCTTTCACACGGGGGTGCTATTTTATGTTACCGGGGGCGGTGTTTTTGATAAAGATATTCATTTTGTATTTTAGGAACGGTGTGGGAGGGATCGCCCTATAAGAAATAATAGATTTTAGGATTCCTTTCACACCGAGGTGCAATTTTATGTTATCGGGGGTGGTGTTTTTAAAAAAATATTCATTATGTATTTTAATGGCAGGGGGGGGGCGCCCTAAACAAAGTTAGATTTTTCGATTTCTTTTACACCGGGGTGCAATTGTATGTTACCGGGGGCGGTGTTTTTAAAAAAGATATTCATTTTGTATTTTAGGAACGGTGGGGGAGGGATCGCCCAATAAAAAAAAATAGATTTTTGGATTGCTTTCACACCGGGGTGCAATTTTATGTTATCGGGGGTAGTGTTTTTAAAGAAGATATTCATTTTGTATTTTAGGGACGGGGGGGCCCCCCTATAAAATTAGTTTTTCCGATTTCTTTCACTCCGGGGTGCAATTTTATGTTATCGGGGGTGGTGTTTTTGAAAAAGATATTCATTTTGTATTTTAGGGGCGGGGGGGGGGCCTAAACAAAATTAGATTTTCCGATTTCTTTCACACGGGGGTGCAAATTTATGTTATCGGGGTGGTGTTTTTGAGAAAATATTCATTTTGTATTTTAGGATCGGTGGGGGAGGGATCGCCCTGTAAAAAAAAATTAGATTTTCCGATTTCTTTCACACCGGGGTGCAATTTTATGTTATCGGGGGTGGTGTTTTTGAGAAATTATTCATTTTGTATTTCAGGAACGGTGGGGGAGGGATCGCCCAATAAAAAAAAATAGATTTTTGGATTGCTTTCACACCGGGGTGCAATTTTATGTTATCTGGGGTGGTGGTATTGAAAAAGATATTCATTTTGTATTTTAGTGACGGGGGGCCCCCTAAAAAATTAGATTTCCGATTTCTTTCACACGGGGGTGCTATTTTATGTTACCGGGGGCGGTGTTTTTGATAAAGATATTCATTTTGTATTTTAGGAACGGTGTGGGAGGGATCGCCCTATAAGAAATAATAGATTTTAGGATTCCTTTCACACCGAGGTGCAATTTTATGTTATCGGGGGTGGTGTTTTTAAAAAAATATTCATTATGTATTTTAATGGCGGGGGGGGCGCCCTAAATAAAATTAGATTTTTCGATTTCTTTCACACCGGGGTGCAATTGTATGTTATCGGGGGTAGTTTTTGAAAGAAATATTCATTTTGTATTTTAATGGCGGGGGGCGCCCTAAACAAAATTAGATTTTCTGATTTCTTTCACACGGGGGCGCAATTTTATGTTACCGGGGGCGGTGTTTTTAAAAAAGATATTCATTTTGTATTTTAGGAACGGTGGGGGAGGAAATGCCCTATAAAAAAAAATAGATTTTTGGATTCCTTTCACACCGGGGTGCAATTTTATGTTATCAGGGGTGGTGTTTTTGAGAAAATATTCATTTTGTATTTTAGGAACGGTGGGGGAGGGATCGCCCAATAAAAAAAAATAGATTTTTGGATTGCTTTCACACCGGGGTGCAATTTTATGTTATCGGGGGTAGTGTTTTTGAGAAAATATTCATTTTGTATTTTAGGATCGGTGGGGGAGGGATCGCCCTGTAAAAAAAAATTAGATTTTCTGATTTCTTTCATACGGGGGTGCAATTTTATGTTATCTGGGGTGGTGGTTTTGAAAAAGATATTCATTTTGTATTTTAGTGACGGGGGGCCCCCTAAAAAATTAGATTTCCGATTTCTTTCACACGGGGGTGCTATTTTATGTTACCGGGGGCGGTGTTTTTGATAAAGATATTTATTTTGTATTTTAGGAACGGTGTGGGAGGGATCGCCCTATAAGAAATAATAGATTTTAGGATTCCTTTCACACCGGGGTGCAATTTTATGTTATCGGGGGTGGTGTTTTTAAAAAAATATTCATTATGTATTTTAATGGGGGGGGGCACCCTAAACAAAATTAGATTTTTCGATTTCTTTCACACCGGGGTGCAATTGTATGTTATCGGGGGTAGTTTTTGAAAGAAATATTCATTTTGTATTTTAGTGACGGGGGCCCCCTAAAAAATTAGATTTCCGATTTCTTTCACACGGGGGTGCTATTTTATGTTACCGGGGGCGGTGTTTTTGATAAAGATATTTATTTTGTATTTTAGGAACGGTGTGGGAGGGATCGCCCTATAAGAAATAATAGATTTTAGGATTCCTTTCACACCGGAGTGCAATTTTATGTTATCGGGGTCGTGTTTTTGAAAGAAATATTCATTTTGTATTTTAATGGCGGGGGGGGGGCGCCCTAAACAAAATTAGATTTTCTGATTTCTTTCACACGGGGGCGCAATTTTATGTTACCGGGGGCGGTGTTTTTAAAAAAGATATTCATTTTGTATTTTAGGAACGGTGGGGGAGGGATGGCCCAATAAAAAAAAATAGATTTTTGGATTGTTTTCACACCGGGGTGCAATTTTATGTTATCGGGGGTAGTGTTTTTAAAAAAGATATTCATTTTGTATTTTAGTGACGGGGGGGGGGCCCCTATAAAATTAGATTTTCCGATTTCTTTCACTCCGGGGTGCAATTTTATGTTATCGGGGGTGGTGTTTTTGAAAAAGATATTCATTTTGTATTTTAGGAACGGTGGGGGAGGGATCGCCCTATAAAAAAAATAGATTTTTGGATTCCTTTCACACCGGGGTGCAATTTTATGTTATCGGGGGAGGTGTTTTTGAAAAAATATTCATTTTTCATTTTAGTGACGGGGGGGGGGGCCCTAAAAAAATTAGATTTTCCGATTTCTTTCACAAAGGAGTGCTATTTTATGTTACCGGGGGCGGTGTTTTTGAAAAAATATTCATTATGTATTTTAATGGCGGGGGGGGGGGGGGCGCCCTAAACAAAATTAGATTTTCTGATCTCTTTTATATGGGGGTGCAATTTTATGTTATCGGGGGTGGTGTTTTTGAAAAAGATATTCATTTTGTATTTTAGTGAGGGGAGGGCCCCCTAAAAAATTAGATTTTCCGATTTCTTTCACACGGGGGTGCTATTTTATGTTACCGGGGGCGGTGTTTTTGATAAAGATAATCATTTTGTATTTTAGGAACGGTGTGGGAGGGATCGCCCTATAAGAAATAATAGATTTTAGGATTCCTTTCACACCGGAGTGCAATTTTATGTTATTGGGGGTGGTGTTTTTGAAAAAATATTCATTATGTATTTTAATGGCAGGGGGGGGGGGCGCCCTAAACAAAGTTAGATTTTTCGATTTCTTTTACACCGGGGTGCAATTGTATGTTACCGGGGGCGGTGTTTTTAAAAAAGATATTCATTTTGTATTTTAGGAACGGTGGGGGAGGGATCGCCCAATAAAAAAAAAATAGATTTTTGGATTGTTTTCACACCGGGGTGCAATTTTATGTTATCGGGGGTAGTGTTTTTAAAAAAGATATTCATTTTGTATTTTAGTGACGGGGGGGGGGCCCCCTATAAAATTAGATTTTCCGATTTCTTTCACTCCGGGGTGCAATTTTATGTTATCGGGGGTGGTGTTTTTGAAAAAGATATTCATTTTGTATTTTAGGAACGGTGGGGGAGGAAATGCCCTATAAAAAAAAATAGATTTTTGGATTCCTTTCACACCGGGGTGCAATTTTATGTTATCGGGGGAGGTGTTTTTGAAAAAATATTCATTTTTCATTTTAGTGACGGGGGGGGGCCCTAAAAAAATTAGATTTTCCGATTTCTTTCACACAGGAGTGCTATTTTATGTTACCGGGGGCGGTGTTTTTGAAAAAATATTCATTATGTATTTTAATGGCGGGGGGGGGGCGCCCTAAACAAAATTAGATTTTCTGATCTCTTTTATATGGGGGTGCAATTTTATGTTATCGGTGGTGGTGTTTTTGAAAAAGATATTCATTTTGTATTTTAGTGACGGGAGGGCCCCCTAAAAAATTAGATTTTCCGATTTCTTTCACACGGGGGTGCTATTTTATGTTACCGGGGGCGGTGTTTTTAAAAAAGACATTCATTTTGTATTTTAGAAACGGTAGGGGAGGGATCGCCCTATAAAAAAAATAGATTTTTGGATTCCTTTCACGCCGGGGTGCAATTTTATGATATCGGGGGTGGTGTTTTTAAAAAAATATTTATTATGTATTTTAATGGCGGGGGGGCGCCCTAAACAAAATTAGATTTTTCGATTTCTTTCACACCGGGGTGCAATTGTATGTTATCGGGGGTAGTTTTTGAAAGAAATATTCATTTTGTATTTTAATGGCGGGGGGCGCCCTAAACAAAATTAGATTTTCTGATTTCTTTCACACGGGGGCGCAATTTTATGTTACCGGGGGCGGTGTTTTTAAAAAAGATATTCATTTTGTATTTTAGGAACGGTGGGGGAGGAAATGCCCTATAAAAAAAAATAGATTTTTGGATTCCTTTCACACCGGGGTGCAATTTTATGTTATCGGGGGTGGTGTTTTTGAGAAAATATTCATTTTGTATTTTAGGAACGGTGGGGGAGGGATCGCCCAATAAAAAAAAATAGATTTTTGGATTGCTTTCACACCGGGGTGCAATTTTATGTTATCGGGGGTAGTGTTTTTGAGAAAATATTCATTTTGTATTTTAGGAACGGTGGGGGAGGGATCGCCCTGTAAAAAAAAATTAGATTTTTTGATTTCTTTCATACGGGGGTGCAATTTTATGTTATCTGGGGTGGTGTTTTTGAAAAAGATATTCATTTTGTATTTTAGTGACGGGGGGCCCCCTAAAAAATTAGATTTCCGATTTCTTTCACACGGGGGTGCTATTTTATGTTACCGGGGGTGGTGTTTTTGATAAAGATATTTATTTTGTATTTTAGGAACGGTGTGGGAGGGATCGCCCTATAAGAAATAATAGATTTTAGGATTCCTTTCACACCGGAGTGCAATTTTATGTTATCGGGGTCGTGTTTTTGAAAGAAATATTCATTTTGTATTTTAATGGCGGGGGGGGGGGCGCCCTAAACAAAATTAGATTTTCTGATTTCTTTCACACGGGGGCGCAATTTTATGTTACCGGGGGCGGTGTTTTTAAAAAAGATATTCATTTTGTATTTTAGGAACGGTGGGGGAGGGATGGCCCAATAAAAAAAAATAGATTTTTGGATTGTTTTCACACCGGGGTGCAATTTTATGTTATCGGGGGTAGTGTTTTTAAAAAAGATATTCATTTTGTATTTTAGTGACGGGGGGGGGGGCCCCTATAAAATTAGATTTTCCGATTTCTTTCACTCCGGGGTGCAATTTTATGTTATCGGGGGTGGTGTTTTTGAAAAAGATATTCATTTTGTATTTTAGGAACGGTGGGGGAGGGATCGCCCTATAAAAAAAATAGATTTTTCGATTTCTTTCACTCCGGGGTGCAATTTTATGTTATCGGGGGAGGTGTTTTTGAAAAAATATTCATTTTTCATTTTAGTGACGGGGGGGATCGCCCTATAAGAAATAATAGATTTTAGGATTCCTTTCACACCGGAGTGCAATTTTATGTTATCGGGGTCGTGTTTTTGAAAGAAATATTCATTTTGTATTTTAAGGGCGGGGGGGGGGCGCCCTAAACAAAATTAGATTTTCTGATTTCTTTCACACGGGGGCGCAATTTTATGTTACCGGGGGCGGTGTTTTTAAAAAAGATATTCATTTTGTATTTTAGGAACGGTGGGGGAGGGATGGCCCAATAAAAAAAAATAGATTTTTGGATTGTTTTCACACCGGGGTGCAATTTTATGTTATCGGGGGTAGTGTTTTTAAAAAAGATATTCATTTTGTATTTTAGTGACGGGGGGGGGCCCCTATAAAATTAGATTTTCCGATTTCTTTCACTCCGGGGTGCAATTTTATGTTATCGGGGGTGGTGTTTTTGAAAAAGATATTCATTTTGTATTTTAGGAACGGTGGGGGAGGGATCGCCCTATAAAAAAAATAGATTTTTGGATTCCTTTCACACCGGGGTGCAATTTTATGTTATCGGGGGAGGTGTTTTTGAATAAATATTCATTTTTCATTTTAGTGACGGGGGGGGGGGCCCTAAAAAAATTAGATTTTCCGATTTCTTTCACACAGGAGTGCTATTTTATGTTACCGGGGGCGGTGTTTTTGAAAAAATATTCATTATGTATTTTAATGGCGGGGGGGGGGCGCCCTAAACAAAATTAGATTTTCTGATCTCTTTTATATGGGGGTGCAATTTTATGTTATCGGGGGTGGTGTTTTTGAAAAAGATATTCATTTTGTATTTTAGAGAGGGGAGGGCCCCCTAAAAAATTAGATTTTCCGATTTCTTTCACACGGGGGTGCTATTTTATGTTACCGGGGGCGGTGTTTTTGATAAAGATAATCATTTTGTATTTTAGGAACGGTGTGGGAGGGATCGCCCTATAAGAAATAATAGATTTTAGGATTCCTTTCACACCGGAGTGCAATTTTATGTTATTGGGGGTGGTGTTTTTGAAAAAATATTCATTATGTATTTTAATGGCAGGGGGGGGGCGCCCTAAACAAAGTTAGATTTTTCGATTTCTTTTACACCGGGGTGCAATTGTATGTTACCGGGGGCGGTGTTTTTAAAAAAGATATTCATTTTGTATTTTAGGAACGGTGGGGGAGGGATCGCCCAATAAAAAAAAAATAGATTTTCCGATTTCTTTCACTCCGGGGTGCAATTTTATGTTATCGGGGGTGGTGTTTTTGAAAAAGATATTCATTTTGTATTTTAGGAACGGTGGGGGAGGAAATGCCCTATAAAAAAAAATAGATTTTTGGATTCCTTTCACACCGGGGTGCAATTTTATGTTATCGGGGGAGGTGTTTTTGAAAAAATATTCATTTTTCATTTTAGTGACGGGGGGGGGGCCCTAAAAAAATTAGATTTTCCGATTTCTTTCACACAGGAGTGCTATTTTATGTTACCGGGGGCGGTGTTTTTGAAAAAATATTCATTATGTATTTTAATGGCGGGGGGGGGGCGCCCTAAACAAAATTAGATTTTCTGATCTCTTTTATATGGGGGTGCAATTTTATGTTATCGGTGGTGGTGTTTTTAAAAAAGATATTCATTTTGTATTTTAGTGACGGGAGGGCCCCCTAAAAAATTAGATTTTCCGATTTCTTTCACACGGGGGTGCTATTTTATGTTACCGGGGGCGGTGTTTTTAAAAAAGACATTCATTTTGTATTTTAGGAACGGTAGGGGAGGGATCGCCCTATAAAAAAAATAGATTTTTGGATTCCTTTCACGCCGGGGTGCAATTTTATGATATCGGGGGTGGTGTTTTTAAAAAAATATTCATTATGTATTTTAATGGCGGGGGGGCGCCCTATAAAATTAGTTTTTCCGATTTCTTTCACTCCGGGGTGCAATTTTATGTTATCGGGGGTGGTGTTTTTGAAAAAGATATTCATTTTGTATTTTAGGGGCGGGGGGGGGCCCTAAACAAAATTAGATTTTTCGATTTCTTTCACACCGGGGTGCAATTGTATGTTATCGGGGGTAGTTTTTGAAAGAAATATTCATTTTGTATTTTAATGGCGGGGGGCGCCCTAAACAAAATGAGATTTTCTGATTTCTTTCACACGGGGGCGCAATTTTATGTTACCGGGGGCGGTGTTTTTAAAAAAGATATTCATTTTGTATTTTAGGAACGGTGGGGGAGGAAATGCCCTATAAAAAAAAATAGATTTTTGGATTCCTTTCACACCGGGGTGCAATTTTATGTTATCGGGGGTGGTGTTTTTGAGAAAATATTCATTTTGTATTTTAGGAACGGTGGGGGAGGGATCGCCCAATAAAAAAAAATAGATTTTTGGATTGCTTTCACACCGGGGTGCAATTTTATGTTATCGGGGGTAGTGTTTTTGAGAAAATATTCATTTTGTATTTTAGGATCGGTGGGGGAGGGATCGCCCTGTAAAAAAAAATTAGATTTTCTGATTTCTTTCATACGGGGGTGCAATTTTATGTTATCTGGGGTGGTGGTTTTGAAAAAGATATTCATTTTGTATTTTAGTGACGGGGGGCCCCCTAAAAAATTAGATTTCCGATTTCTTTCACACGGGGGTGCTATTTTATGTTACCGGGGGCGGTGTTTTTGATAAAGATATTTATTTTGTATTTTAGGAACGGTGTGGGAGGGATCGCCCTATAAGAAATAATAGATTTTAGGATTCCTTTCACACCGGGGTGCAATTTTATGTTATCGGGGGTGGTGTTTTTAAAAAAATATTCATTATGTATTTTAATGGCGGGGGGGGGGGGGGCACCCTAAACAAAATTAGATTTTTCGATTTCTTTCACACCGGGGTGCAATTGTATGTTATCGGGGGTAGTTTTTGAAAGAAATATTCATTTTGTATTTTAGTGACGGGGGGCCCCCTAAAAAATTAGATTTCCGATTTCTTTCACACGGGGGTGCTATTTTATGTTACCGGGGGCGGTGTTTTTGATAAAGATATTTATTTTGTATTTTAGGAACGGTGTGGGAGGGATCGCCCTATAAGATATAATAGATTTTAGGATTCCTTTCACACCGGAGTGCAATTTTATGTTATCGGGGTCGTGTTTTTGAAAGAAATATTCATTTTGTATTTTAATGGCGGGGGGGGGGCGCCCTAAACAAAATTAGATTTTCTGATTTCTTTCACACGGGGGGGCAATTTTATGTTACCGGGGGCGGTGTTTTTAAAAAAGATATTCATTTTGTATTTTAGGAACGGTGGGGGAGGGATGGCCCAATAAAAAAAAATAGATTTTTGGATTGTTTTCACACCGGGGTGCAATTTTATGTTATCGGGGGTAGTGTTTTTAAAAAAGATATTCATTTTGTATTTTAGTGGCGGGGGGGGGCCCCCTAAAAAATTAGATTTTCCGATTTCTTTCGCACCGGGGTGCAATTTTATGTTATCGGGGGTGGTGTTTTTGAAAAAGATATTCATTTTGTATTTTAGGAACGGTGGGGGAGGGATCGCCCTATAAAAAAAATAGATTTTTGGATTCCTTTCACACCGGGGTGCAATTTTATGTTATCGGGGGAGGTGTTTTTGAAAAAATATTCATTTTTCATTTTAGTGACGGGGGGGATCGCCCTATAAGAAATAATAGATTTTAGGATTCCTTTCACACCGGAGTGCAATTTTATGTTATCGGGGTCGTGTTTTTGAAAGAAATATTCATTTTGTATTTTAATGGCGGGGGGGGGGGCGCCCTAAACAAAATTAGATTTTCTGATTTCTTTCACACGGGGGCGCAATTTTATGTTACCGGGGGCGGTGTTTTTAAAAAAGATATTCATTTTGTATTTTAGGAACGGTGGGGGAGGGATGGCCCAATAAAAAAAAATAGATTTTTGGATTGTTTTCACACCGGGGTGCAATTTTATGTTATCGGGGGTAGTGTTTTTAAAAAAGATATTCATTTTGTATTTTAGTGACGGGGGGGGGCCCCCTATAAAATTAGATTTTCCGATTTCTTTCACTCCGGGGTGCAATTTTATGTTATCGGGGGTGGTGTTTTTGAAAAAGATATTCATTTTGTATTTTAGGAACGGTGGGGGAGGGATCGCCCTATAAAAAAAATAGATTTTTGGATTCCTTTCACACCGGGGTGCAATTTTATGTTATCGGGGGAGGTGTTTTTGAAAAAATATTCATTTTTCATTTTAGTGACGGGGGGGATCGCCCTATAAGAAATAATAGATTTTAGGATTCCTTTCACACCGGAGTGCAATTTTATGTTATCGGGGTCGTGTTTTTGAAAGAAATATTCATTTTGTATTTTAATGGCGGGGGGGGGGGCGCCCTAAACAAAATTAGATTTTCTGATTTCTTTCACACGGGGGCGCAATTTTATGTTACCGGGGGCGGTGTTTTTAAAAAAGATATTCATTTTGTATTTTAGGAACGGTGGGGGAGGGATGGCCCAATAAAAAAAAATAGATTTTTGGATTGTTTTCACACCGGGGTGCAATTTTATGTTATCGGGGGTAGTGTTTTTAAAAAAGATATTCATTTTGTATTTTAGTGACGGGGGGGGGGCCCCCTATAAAATTAGATTTTCCGATTTCTTTCACTCCGGGGTGCAATTTTATGTTATCGGGGGTGGTGTTTTTGAAAAAGATATTCATTTTGTATTTTAGGAACGGTGGGGGAGGGATCGCCCTATAAAAAAAATAGATTTTTGGATTCCTTTCACACCGGGGTGCAATTTTATGTTATCGGGGGAGGTGTTTTTGAATAAATATTCATTTTTCATTTTAGTGACGGGGGGGGGGGCCCTAAAAAAATTAGATTTTCCGATTTCTTTCACACAGGAGTGCTATTTTATGTTACCGCGGGCGGTGTTTTTGAAAAAATATTCATTATGTATTTTAATGGCGGGGGGGGGGGGCGCCCTAAACAAAATTAGATTTTCTGATCTCTTTTATATGGGGGTGCAATTTTATGTTATCGGGGGTGGTGTTTTTGAAAAAGATATTCATTTTGTATTTTAGTGACGGGAGGGCCCCCTAAAAAATTAGATTTTCCGATTTCTTTCACACGGGGGTGCTATTTTATGTTACCGGGGGCGGTGTTTTTGATAAAGATAATCATTTTGTATTTTAGGAACGGTGTGGGAGGGATCGCCCTATAAGAAATAATAGATTTTAGGATTCCTTTCACACCGGAGTGCAATTTTATGTTATTGGGGGTGGTGTTTTTGAAAAAATATTCATTATGTATTTTAATGGCAGGGGGGGGGGCGCCCTAAACAAAGTTAGATTTTTCGATTTCTTTTACACCGGGGTGCAATTGTATGTTACCGGGGGCGGTGTTTTTAAAAAAGATATTCATTTTGTATTTTAGGAACGGTGGGGGAGGGATCGCCCAATAAAAAAAAATAGATTTTTGGATTGCTTTCACACCGTAGTGCAATTTTATGTTATCGGGGGTAGTGTTTTTGAAAAAGATATTCATTTTGTATTTTAGGGGCGGGGGGGGGGGGGGCCTAAACAAAATTAGATTTTCCGATTTCTTTCACACGGGGGTGCAAATTTATGTTATCGGGGTGGTGTTTTTGAGAAAATATTCATTTTGTATTTTAGGATCGGTGGGGGAGGGATCGCCCTGTAAAAAAAAATTAGATTTTCCGATTTCTTTCACACCGGGGTGCAATTTTATGTTATCGGGGGTGGTGTTTTTGAGAAATTATTCATTTTGTATTTCAGGAACGGTGGGGGAGGGATCGCCCAATAAAAAAAAATAGATTTTTGGATTGCTTTCACACCGGGGTGCAATTTTATGTTATCTGGGGTGGTGGTTTTGAAAAAGATATTCATTTTGTATTTTAGTGACGGGGGGCCCCCAAAAAAAATTAGATTTCCGATTTCTTTCACACGGGGGTGCTATTTTATGTTACCGGGGGCGGTGTTTTTGATAAAGATATTCATTTTGTATTTTAGGAACGGTGTGGGAGGGATCGCCCTATAAGAAATAATAGATTTTATGATTCCTTTCACACCGAGGTGCAATTTTATGTTATCGGGGGTGGTGTTTTTAAAAAAATATTCATTATGTATTTTAATGGCGGGGGGGGGCGCCCTAAACAAAATTAGATTTTTCGATTTCTTTCACACCGGGGTGCAATTGTATGTTATCGGGGGTAGTTTTTGAAAGAAATATTCATTTTGTATTTTAATGGCGGGGGGCGCCCTAAACAAAATTAGATTTTCTGATTTCTTTCACACGGGGGCGCAATTTTATGTTACCGGGGGCGGTGTTTTTAAAAAAGATATTCATTTTGTATTTTAGGAACGGTGGGGAAGGAAATGCCCTATAAAAAAAAATAGATTTTTGGATTCCTTTCACACCGGGGTGCAATTTTATGTTATCGGGGGTGGTGTTTTTGAGAAAATATTCATTTTGTATTTTAGGAACGGTGGGGGAGGGATCGCCCAATCAAAAAAAATAGATTTTTGGACTGCTTTCACACCGGGGTGCAATTTTATGTTATCGGGGGTAGTGTTTTTGAGAAAATATTCATTTTGTATTTTAGGATCGGTGGGGGAGGGATCGCCCTGTAAAAAAAAATTAGATTTTCTGATTTCTTTCATACGGGGGTGCAATTTTATGTTATCTGGGGTGGTGGTTTTGAAAAAGATATTCATTTTGTATTTTAGTGACGGGGGGCCCCCTAAAAAATTAGATTTCCGATTTCTTTCACACGGGGGTGCTATTTTATGTTACCGGGGGCGGTGTTTTTGATAAAGATATTTATTTTGTATTTTAGGAACGGTGTGGGAGGGATCGCCCTATAAGAAATAATAGATTTTAGGATTCCTTTCACACCGGGGTGCAATTTTATGTTATCGGGGGTGGTGTTTTTAAAAAAATATTCATTATGTATTTTAATGGCGGGGGGGGGGGGCACCCTAAACAAAATTAGATTTTTCGATTTCTTTCACACCGGGGTGCAATTGTATGTTATCGGGGGTAGTTTTTGAAAGAAATATTCATTTTGTATTTTAGTGACGGGGGGCCCCCTAAAAAATTAGATTTCCGATTTCTTTCACACGGGGGTGCTATTATATGTTACCGGGGGCGGTGTTTTTGATAAAGATATTTATTTTGTATTTTAGGAACGGTGTGGGAGGGATCGCCCTATAAGAAATAATAGATTTTAGGATTCCTTTCACACCGGAGTGCAATTTTATGTTATCGGGGTCGTGTTTTTGAAAGAAATATTCATTTTGTATTTTAATGGCGGGGGGGGCGCCCTAAAAAAATTAGATTTTCTGATTTCTTTCACACGGGGGCGCAATTTTATGTTACCGGGGGCGGTGTTTTTAAAAAAGATATTCATTTTGTATTTTAGGAACGGTGGGGGAGGGATGGCCCAATAAAAAAAAATAGATTTTTGGATTGTTTTCACACCGGGGTGCAATTTTATGTTATCGGGGGTAGTGTTTTTAAAAAAGATATTCATTTTGTATTTTAGTGACGGGGGGGGGCCCCCTATAAAATTAGATTTTCCGATTTCTTTCACTCCGGGGTGCAATTTTATGTTATCGGGGGTGGTGTTTTTGAAAAAGATATTCATTTTGTATTTTAGGAACGGTGGGGGAGGGATCGCCCTATAAGAAATAATAGATTTTAGGATTCCTTTCACACCGAGGTGCAATTTTATGTTATCGGGGGTGGTGTTTTTAAAAAAATATTCATTATGTATTTTAATGGCGGGGGGGCGCCCTAAACAAAATTAGATTTTTCGATTTCTTTCACACCGGGGTGCAATTGTATGTTATCGGGGGTAGTTTTTGAAAGAAATATTCATTTTGTATTTTAATGGCGGGGGGCGCCCTAAACAAAATTAGATTTTCTGATTTCTTTCACACGGGGGCGCAATTTTATGTTACCGGGGGCGGTGTTTTTAAAAAAGATATTCATTTTGTATTTTAGGAACGGTGGGGGGAGGAAATGCCGTATAAAAAAAAATAGATTTTTGGATTCCTTTCACACCGGGGTGCAATTTTATGTTATCGGGGGCGGTGTTTTTAAAAAAGATATTCATTTTGTATTTTAGGAACGGTGGGGGAGGAAATGCCCTATAAAAAAAAATAGATTTTTGGATTCCTTTCACACCGGGGTGCAATTTTATGTTATCGGGGGTGGTGTTTTTGAGAAAATATTCATTTTGTATTTTAGGAACGGTGGGGGAGGGATCGCCCAATCAAAAAAAATAGATTTTTGGATTTCTTTCACACCGGGGTGCAATTTTATGTTATCGGGGGTAGTGTTTTTGAGAAAATATTCATTTTGTATTTTAGGATCGGTGGGGGAGGGATCGCCCTGTAAAAAAAAATTAGATTTTCTGATTTCTTTCATACGGGGGTGCAATTTTATGTTATCTGGGGTGGTGGTTTTGAAAAAGATATTCATTTTGTATTTTAGTGACGGGGGGCCCCCTAAAAAATTAGATTTCCGATTTCTTTCACACGGGGGTGCTATTTTATGTTACCGGGGGCGGTGTTTTTGATAAAGATATTTATTTTGTATTTTAGGAACGGTGTGGGAGGGATCGCCCTATAAGAAATAATAGATTTTAGGATTCCTTTCACACCGGGGTGCAATTTTATGTTATCGGGGGTGGTGTTTTTAAAAAAATATTCATTATGTATTTTAATGGCGGGGGGGGGGGGGGCCCCCTAAACAAAATTAGATTTTTCGATTTCTTTCACACCGGGGTGCAATTGTATGTTATCGGGGGTAGTTTTTGAAAGAAATATTCATTTTGTATTTTAGTGACGGGGGGCCCCCTAAAAAATTAGATTTCCGATTTCTTTCACACGGGGGTGCTATTTTATGTTACCGGGGGCGGTGTTTTTGATAAAGATATTTATTTTGTATTTTAGGAACGGTGTGGGAGGGATCGCCCTATAAGAAATAATAGATTTTAGGATTCCTTTCACACCGGAGTGCAATTTTATGTTATCGGGGTCGTTTTTTTGAAAGAAATATTCATTTTGTATTTTAATGGCGGGGGGGGGGGCGCCCTAAACAAAATTAGATTTTCTGATTTCTTTCACACGGGGGCGCAATTTTATGTTACCGGGGGCGGTGTTTTTAAAAAAGATATTCATTTTGTATTTTAGGAACGGTGGGGGAGGGATGGCCCAATAAAAAAAAATAGATTTTTGGATTGTTTTCACACCGGGGTGCAATTTTATGTTATCGGGGGTAGTGTTTTTAAAAAAGATATTCATTTTGTATTTTAGTGACGGGGGGGGGGCCCCCTATAAAATTAGATTTTCCGATTTCTTTCACACGGGGGTGCAAATTTATGTTATCGGGGTGGTGTTTTTGAGAAAATATTCATTTTGTATTTTAGGATCGGTGGGGGAGGGATCGCCCTGTAAAAAAAAAATTAGATTTTCCGATTTCTTTCACACCGGGGTGCAATTTTATGTTATCGGGGGTGGTGTTTTTGAGAAATTATTCATTTTGTATTTCAGGAACGGTGGGGGAGGGATCGCCCAATCAAAAAAAATAGATTTTTGGATTGCTTTCACACCGGGGTGCAATTTTATGTTATCGGGGGTAGTGTTTTTGAGAAAATATTCATTTTGTATTTTAGGATCGGTGGGGGAGGGATCGCCCTGTAAAAAAAAATTAGATTTTCTGATTTCTTTCATACGGGGGTGCAATTTTATGTTATCTGGGGTGGTGGTTTTGAAAAAGATATTCATTTTGTATTTTAGTGACGGGGGGCCCCCTAAAAAATTAGATTTCCGATTTCTTTCACACGGGGGTGCTATTTTATGTTACCGGGGGCGGTGTTTTTGATAAAGATATTTATTTTGTATTTTAGGAACGGTGTGGGAGGGATCGCCCTATAAGAAATAATAGATTTTAGGATTCCTTTCACACCGGGGTGCAATGTTATGTTATCGGGGGTGGTGTTTTTAAAAAAATATTCATTATGTATTTTAATGGCGGGGGGGGGGGCACCCTAAACAAAATTAGATTTATAGATTTCTTTCACACCGGGGTGCAATTGTATGTTATCGGGGGTAGTTTTAGAAAGAAATATTCATTTTGTATTTTAGTGACGGGGGGACCCTAAAAACTTAGATTTCCGATTTCTTTCACACGGGGGTGCTATTTTATGTTACCGGGGGCGGTGTTTTTGATAAAGATATTTATTTTGTATTTTAGGAACGGTGTGGGAGGGATCGCCCTATAAGAAATAATAGATTTTAGGATTCCTTTCACACCGAGGTGCAATTTTATGTTATCGGGGGTAGTGTTTTTAAAAAAGATATTCATTTTGTATTTTAGTGACGGGGGGGGGGGGCCCCTATAAAATTAGATTTTCCGATTTCTTTCACTCCGGGGTGCAATTTTATGTTATCGGGGGTGGTGTTTTTGAAAAAGATATTCATTTTGTATTTTAGGAACGGTGGGGGAGGGATCGCCCTATAAGAAATAATAGATTTTAGGATTCCTTTCACACCGAGGTGCAATTTTATGTTATCGGGGGTGGTGTTTTTAAAAAAATATTCATTATGTATTTTAATGGCGGGGGGGGCGCCCTAAACAAAATTAGATTTTTCGATTTCTTTCACACCGGGGTGCAATTGTATGTTATCGGGGGTAGTTTTTGAAAGAAATATTCATTTTGTATTTTAATGGCGGGGGGCGCCCTAAACAAAATTAGGTTTTCTGATTTCTTTCACACGGGGGCGCAATTTTATGTTACCGGGGGCGGTGTTTTTAAAAAAGATATTCATTTTGTATTTTAGGAACGGTGGGGGAGGAAATGCCCTATAAAAAAAAATAGATTTTTGGATTCCTTTCACACCGGGGTGCAATTTTATGTTATCGGGGGTGGTGTTTTTGAGAAAATATTCATTTTGTATTTTAGGAACGGTGGGGGAGGGATCGCCCAATAAAAAAAAAATAGATTTTTGGATTGCTTTCACACCGGGGTGCAATTTTATGTTATCGGGGGTGGTGTTTTTGAGAAAATATTCATTTTGTATTTTAGGAACGGTGGGGGAGGGATCGCCCTGTAAAAAAAAATTAGATTTTCTGATTTCTTTCATACGGGGGTGCAATTTTATGTTATCGGGGGTGGTGTTTTTGAAAAAGATATTCATTTTGTATTTTAGTGACGGGGGGCCCCCTAAAAAATTAGATTTCCGATTTCTTTCACACGGGGGTGCTATTTTATGTTACCGGGGGCGGTGTTTTTGATAAAGATATTTATTTTGTATTTTAGGAACGGTGTGGGAGGGATCGCCCTATAAGAAATAATAGATTTTAGGATTCCTTTCACACCGGGGTGCAATTTTATGTTATCGGGGGTGGTGTTTTTAAAAAAATATTCATTATGTATTTTAATGGCGGGGGGGGCGCCCTAAACAAAATTAGATTTTTCGATTTCTTTCACACCGGGGTGCAATTGTATGTTATCGGGGGTGGTGTTTTTGAAAGAAATATTCATTTTGTATTTTAATGGCGGGGGGCGCCCTAAACAAAATTAGATTTTCTGATTTCTTTCACACGGGGGCGCAATTTTATGTTACCGGGGGCGGTGTTTTTAAAAAAGATATTCATTTTGTATTTTAGGAACGGTGGGGGAGGAAATGCCCTATAAAAAAAAATAGATTTTTGGATTCCTTTCACACCGGGGTGCAATTTTATGTTATCGGGGGTGGTGTTTTTGAGAAAATATTCATTTTGTATTTTAGGAACGGTGGGGGAGGGATCGCCCTATAAAAAAAATAGATTTTTGGATTGCTTTCACACCGGGGTGCAATTTTATGTTATCGGGGGTAGTGTTTTTGAGAAAATATTCATTTTGTATTTTAGGATCGGTGGGGGAGGGATCGCCCTGTAAAAAAAAATTAGATTTTCTGATTTCTTTCACACGGGGGTGCAATTTTATGTTATCTGGGGTGGTGGTTTTGAAAAAGATATTCATTTTGTATTTTAGTGACGGGGGGCCCCCTAAAAAATTAGATTTCCGATTTCTTTCACACGGGGGTGCTATTTTATGTTACCGGGGGCGGTGTTTTTGATAAAGATATTTATTTTGTATTTTAGGAACGGTGTGGGAGGGATCGCCCTATAAGAAATAATAGATTTTAGGATTCCTTTCACACCGGGGTGCAATTTTATGTTATCGGGGGTGGTGTTTTTAAAAAAATATTCATTATGTATTTTAATGGCGGGGGGGGGGGGGCACCCTAAACAAAATTAGATTTTCTGATTTCTTTCATACAGGGGTGCAATTTTATGTTATCGGGGGTGGTGTTTTTAAAAAAGATATTCATTTTGTATTTTAGTGACGGGGGGGGCCCCCTATAAAATTAGATTTTCCGATTTCTTTCACACGGGGGTGCAAATTTATGTTATCGGGGTGGTGTTTTTGAGAAAATATTCATTTTGTATTTTAGGATCGGTGGGGGAGGGATCGCCCTGTAAAAAAAAAATTAGATTTTCCGATTTCTTTCACACCGGGGTGCAATTTTATGTTATCGGGGGTGGTGTTTTTGAGAAATTATTCATTTTGTATTTCAGGAACGGTGGGGGTGGGATCGCCCAATCAAAAAAAATAGATTTTTGGATTGCTTTCACACCGGGGTGCAATTTTATGTTATCGGGGGTAGTGTTTTTGAAAAAATATTCATTTTGTATTTTAGGATCGGTGGGGGAGGGATCGCCCTGTAAAAAAAAATTAGATTTTCTGATTTCTTTCATACGGGGGTGCAATTTTATGTTATCTGGGGTGGTGGTTTTGAAAAAGATATTCATTTTGTATTTTAGTGACGGGGGGCCCCCTAAAAAATTAGATTTCCGATTTCTTTCACACGGGGGTGCTATTTTATGTTACCGGGGGCGGTGTTTTTGATAAAGATATTTATTTTGTATTTTAGGAACGGTGTGGGAGGGATCGCCCTATAAGAAATAATAGATTTTAGGATTCCTTTCACACCGGGGTGCAATGTTATGTTATCGGGGGTGGTGTTTTTAAAAAAATATTCATTATGTATTTTAATGGCGGGGGGGGGCACCCTAAACAAAATTAGATTTTCTGATTTCTTTCACACGGGGGCGCAATTTTATGTTACCGGGGGCGGTGTTTTTAAAAAAGATATTCATTTTGTATTTTAGGAACGGTGGGGGAGGGATGGCCCAATAAAAAAAATAGATTTTTGGATTGTTTTCACACCGGGGTGCAATTTTATGTTATCGGGGGTAGTGTTTTTAAAAAAGATATTCATTTTGTATTTTAGTGACGGGGGGGGGGCCCTATAAAATTAGATTTTCCGATTTCTTTCACTCCGGGGTGCAATTTTATGTTATCGGGGGTGGTGTTTTTGAAAAAGATATTCATTTTGTATTTTAGGAACGGTGGGGGAGGGATCGCCCTATAAAAAAAATAGATTTTTGGATTCCTTTCACACCGGGGTGCAATTTTATGTTATCGGGGGAGGTGTTTTTGAAAAAATATTCATTTTTCATTTTAGTGACGGGGGGGGGCCTTAAAAAAATTAGATTTTCCTATTTCTTTCACACAGGAGTGCTATTTTATGTTACCGGGGGCGGTGTTTTTGAAAAAATATTCATTATGTATTTTAATGGCGGGGGGGGGGCGCCCTAAACAAAATTAGATTTTCTGATCTCTTTTATATGGGGGTGCAATTTTATGTTATCGGGGGTGGTGTTTTTGAAAAAGATATTCATTTTGTATTTTAGTGACGGGAGGGCCCCCTAAAAAATTAGATTTTCCGATTTCTTTCACTCCAGGGAGCAATTTTATGTTATCGGGGGTGGTGTTTATGAAAAAGATATTCATTTTGTATTTTAGGAACGGTGGGGAAGGGATCGCCGTATAAAAAAAATAGATTTTTGGATTCCTTTCACACCGGGGTGCAATTTTATGTTATCGTGGGTGGTGTTTTTGAAAAAATATTCATTATGTATTTTAATGGCGGGGGGGGGCGCCCTAAACAAAATTAAATTTTCTGATTTCTTTCATACGGCGGTGCAAATTTATGTTATCGGGGGCGGTGTTTTTAAAAAAGACATTCATTTTGTATTTTAGGAACGGTAGGGGAGGGATCGCCCTATAAAAAAAATAGATTTTTGGATTCCTTTCACGCCGGGGTGCAATTTTATGATATCGGGGGTGGTGTTTTTTAATAAATATTCTTTATGTATTTTAGAAATGGGGGGACGCCCAAAAAAAATTAGATTTTCCGATTTCTATCACACCGGGGTGCAATTTTATGTTAACGGGGGTGGTGTTTTTGAAAAAGATATTCATTTTGTATTTTAGTGACGGGAGGGCCCCCTAAAAAATTAGATTTTCCGATTTCTTTCACACGGGGGTGCTATTTTATGTTACCGGGGGCGGTGTTTTTAAAAAAGACATTCATTTTGTATTTTAGGAACGGTAGGGGAGGGATCGCCCTATAAAAAAAATAGATTTTTGGATTCCTTTCACGCCGGGGTGCAATTTTATGATATCGGGGGTGGTGTTTTTGAATAAATATTCTTTATGTATTTTAGAAATGGGGGGACGCCCAAAAAAAATTAGATTTTCCGATTTCTATCACACCGGGGTGCAATTTTATGTTAACGGGGGTGGTGTTTTTGATAAAGATATTCATTTTGTATTTTAGTGACGGTGGGCCCCCTAAAAAATTAGATTTCCGATTTCTTTCACACGGGGGTGCCTTTTTATGTTACCGGGGGCGGTGTTTTTTTTATAAAGATATTCATTTTGTATTTTAAGAACGGTGTGGGAGGGATCGCCCTATAAGAAATAATAGATTTTAGGATTCCTTTCACACCGGAGTGCAATTTTATGTTATCGGGGGTGGTGTTTTTGAAAAAATATTCATTATGTATTTTAATGGCAGGGGGGGGGGGCGCCCTAAACAAAATTAGATTTTTCGATTTCTTTTACACCGGGGTGCAATTGTATGTTACCGGGGGCGGTGTTTTTAAAAAAGATATTCATTTTGTATTTTAGGACGGGGGGGCCCCCTATAAAATTAGATTTTCCGATTTCTTTCACTCCGGGGTGCAATTTTATGTTATCGGGGGTGGTGTTTTTGAAAAAGATATTCCTTTTGTATTTTAGGGGCGGGGGGGGGGCCTAAACAGAATTAGATTTTCCGATATCTTTCACACGGGGGTGCAATTTTATGTTATCGGGGGTGGTGTTTTTGAGAAATTATTCATTTTGTATTTCAGGAACGGTGGGGGAGGGATCGCCCAATAAAAAAAAATAGATTTTTGGATTGCTTTCACACCGGGGTGCAATTTTATGTTATCTGGGGTGGTGGTTTTGAAAAAGATATTCATTTTGTATTTAAGTGACAGGGGGCCCCCTAAAAAATTAGATTTCCGATTTCTTTCACACGGGGGTGCTATTTTATGTTACCGGGGGCGGTGTTTTTGATAAAGATATTCATTTTGTATTTTAGGAACGGTGTGGGAGGGATCGCCCTATAAGAAATAATAGATTTTAGGATTCCTTTCACACCGGAGTGCAATTTTATGTTATCGGGGGTGGTGTTTTTGAAAAAATATTCATTATGTATTTAAATGGCAGGGGGGGGGGGCGCCATAAACAAAATTAGATTTTTCGATTTCTTTCACACGGGGGCGCAATTTTATGTTACCGGGGGCGGTGTTTTTAAAAAAGATATTGATTTTGTATTTTAGGAACGGTGGGGGAGGGATGGCCCAATAAAAAAAAATAGATTTTTGGAATGCTTTCACACCGGGGTGCAATTTTATGTTATCGGGGGTAGTGTTTTTAAAAAAGATATTCATTTTGTATTTTAGTGACGGGGGGGCCCCCTATAAAATTAGATTTTCCGATTTCTTTCACTCCGGGGTGCAATTTTATGTTATCGTGGGTGGTGTTTTTGAAAAAATATTTATTTTGTATTTTAGGAATGGTGGGGGAGGGATCGCCCTATAAAAAAAATAGATTTTTGGATTCCTTTCACACCGGGGTGAAATTTTATGTAATCGGGGGAGGTGTTTTTGAAAAAATATTCATTTTTCATTTTAGTGACGGGGGGGGGGCCCTAAAAAAATTAGATTTTCCGATTTCTTTCACACAGGAGTGCTATTTTATGTTACCGGGGGCGGTGTTTTTGAAAAAAATATACATTATGTATTTTAATGGCGGGGGGGGGGCGCCCTAAACAAAAATAGATTTTCTGATCTCTTTCATATGGGGGTGCAATCTTATGTTTGTCGGGGGTGGTGTTTTTGAAAAAGATATTTATTTTGTATTTTAGTGACGGGAGGGCCCCCTAAAAAATTAGATTTTCCGATTTCTTTCACACGGGGGTGCTATTTTATGTTACCGGGGCGGTGTTTTTGATAAAGATATTCATTTTGTATTTTAGGAACGGTGTGGGAGGGATCGCCCTATAAGAAATAATAGATTTTAGGATTCCTTTCACACCGGAGTGCAATTTTATGTTATCGGGGGTAGTGTTTTTAAAGAAGATATTCATTTTGTATTTTAGGGACGGGGGGGCCCCCTATAAAATTAGTTTTTCCGATTTCTTTCACTCCGGGGTGCAATTTTATGTTATCGGGGGTGGTGTTTTTGAAAAAGATATTCATTTTGTATTTTAGGGGCGGGGGGGGGGGGCCCTAACAAAATTAGTTTTTACGATTTCTTTCACACGGGGGTTCAAATTTATGTTATCGGGGTGGTGTTTTTGAGAAAATATTCATTTTGTATTTTAGGATCGGTGGGGGAGGGATCGCCCTGTAAAAAAAATTAGATTTTCCGATTTCTTTCACACCGGGGTGCAATTTTATGTTATCGGGGGTGGTGTTTTTGAAAGAAATATTCATTATGTATTTTAATGGCAGGGGGGGGGCGCCATAAACAAAATTAGATTTTTCGATTTCTTTCACACGGGGGCGCAATTTTATGTTATCGGGGGTGGTGTTTTTGAAAAAATATTCATTATGTATTTTAATGGCATGGGGGGGGCGCCATAAACAAAATTAGATTTTTCGATTTCTTTCACACGGGGGCGCAATTTTATGTTACCGGGGGCGGTGTTTTTAAAAAAGATATTCATTTTGTATTTTAGGAACGGTGGGGGAGGGATGGCCCAATAAAAAAAAAAATAGATTTTTGGAAAGCTTTCACACCGGGGTGCAATTTAATGTTATCGGGGGTAGTGTTTTTAAAAAAGATATTCATTTTGTATTTTAGTGACGGGGGGGCCCCCTATAAAATTAGATTTTCCGATTTCTTTCACTCCGGGGTGCAATTTTATGTTATCGTGGGTGGTGTTTTGAAAAAGATATTCATTTTGTATTTTAGGAACGGTGGGGGAGGGATCGCCCTATAAAAAAAATAGATTTTTGGATTCCTTTCACACCGGGGTGCAATTTTATGTTATCGGGGGAGGTGTTTTTGAAAAAATATTCATTTTTCATTTTAGTGACGGGGGGGGCCCTAAAAAAATTAGATTTTCCGATTTCTTTCACAGAGGAGTGCTATTTTATGTTACCGGGGGCGGTGTTTTTGAAAAAATATTCATTATGTATTTTAATGGCGGGGGGGGGGCGCCCTAAACAAAATTAGATTTTCTGATCTCTTTTATATGGGGGTGCAATTTTATGTTATCGGGGGTGGTGTTTTTGAAAAAGATATTCATTTTGTATTTTAGTGACGGGAGGGCCCCCTAAAAAATTAGATTTTCCGATTTCTTTCACACGGGGGTGCTATTTTATGTTACCGGGGGCGGTGTTTTTAAAAAAGACATTCATTTTGTATTTTAGGAACGGTAGGGGAGGGATCGCCCTATAAAAAAAATAGATTTTTGGATTCCTTTCACGCCGGGGTGCAATTTTATGATATCGGGGGTGGTGTTTTTGAATAAATATTCTTTATGTATTTTAGAAATGGGGGGACGCCCAAAAAAAATTAGATTTTCCGATTTCTATCACACCGGGGTGCAATTTTATGTTAACGGGGGTGGTGTTTTGATAAAGATATTCATTTTGTATTTTAGTGACGGTGGGCCCCCCTAAAAAATTAGATTTCCGATTTCTTTCACACGGGGGTGCCTTTTTATGTTACCGGGGGCGGTGTTTTTTTATAAAGATATTCATTTTGTATTTTAAGAACGGTGTGGGAGGGATCGCCCTATAAGAAATAATAGATTTTAGGATTCCTTTCACACCGGAGTGCAATTTTATGTTATCGGGGGTGGTGTTTTTGAAAAAATATTCATTATGTATTTTAATGGGCAGGGGGGGGGGGCGCCCTAAACAAAGTTAGATTTTTCGATTTCTTTTACACCGGGGTGCAATTGTATGTTACCGGGGGCGGTGTTTTTAAAAAAGATATTCATTTTGTATTTTAGGAACGGTGGGGGAGGGATCGCCCTATAAAAAAAATAGATTTTTGGATTGCTTTCACACCGGGGTGAAATTTTATGTTATCGGGGGTAGTGTTTTTAAAGAAGATATTCATTTTGTATTTTAGGGACGGGGGGCCCCCTATAAAATTAGTTTTTCCGATTTCTTTCACTCCGGGGTGCAATTTTATGTTATCGGTGGTGGTGTTTTTGAAAAAGATATTCATTTTGTATTTTAGGGGCGGGGGGGGGCCCTAAACAAAATTAGATTTTCCGATTTCTTTCACACGGGGGTGCAAATTTATGTTATCGGGGTGGTGTTTTTGAGAAAATATTCATTTTGTATTTTAGGATCGGAGGGGGAGGGATCGCCTTGTAAAAAAAAATTAGATTTTCCGATTTCTTTCACACCGGGGTGCAATTTTATGTTATCGGGGGTGGTGTTTTTGAGAAATTATTCATTTTGTATTTCAGGAACGGTGGGGGAGGGATCGCCCAATAAAAAAAAATAGATTTTTGGATTGCTTTCACACCGGGGTGCAATTTTATGTTATCTGGGGTGGTGGTTTTGAAAAAGATATTCATTTTGTATTTTAGTGACGGGGGGCCCCCTAAAAAATTAGATTTCCGATTTCTTTCACACGGGGGTGCTATTTTATGTTACCGGGGGCGGTGTTTTTGATAAAGATATTCATTTTGTATTTTAGGAACGGTGTGGGAGGGATCGCCCTATAAGAAATAATAGATTTTAGGATTCCTTTCACACCGAGGTGCAATTTTATGTTATCGGGGGTGGTGTTTTTAAAAAAATATTCATTATGTATTTTAATGGCGGAGGGGGCGCCATAAACAAAATTAGATTTTTCGATTTCTTTCACACCGGGGTGCAATTGTATGTTATCGGGGGTAGTTTTTGAAAGAAATATTCATTTTGTATTTTAATGGCGGGGGGCGCCCTAAACAAAATTAGATTTTCTGATTTCTTTCACACGGGGGTGCTATTTTATGTTACCGGGGGCGGTGTTTTTGATAAAGATATTTATTTTGTATTTTAGGAACGGTGTGGGAGGGATCGCCCTATAAGAAATAATAGATTTTAGGATTCCTTTCACACCGGAGTGCAATTTTATGTTATCGGGGTCGTGTTTTTGAAAGAAATATTCATTTTGTATTTTAATGGCGGGGGGGGGGGCGCCCTAAACAAAATTAGATTTTCTGATTTCTTTCACACGGGGGCGCAATTTTATGTTACCGGGGGCGGTGTTTTTAAAAAAGATATTCATTTAGTATTTTAGGAACGGTGGGGGAGGGATGGCCCAATAAAAAAAAATAGATTTTTGGATTGTTTTCACACCGGGGTGCAATTTTATGTTATCGGGGGTAGTGTTTTTAAAAAAGATATTCATTTTGTATTTTAGTGACGGGGGGGGGCCCCTATAAAATTAGATTTTCCGATTTCTTTCACTCCGGGGTGCAATTTTATGTTATCGGGGGTGGTGTTTTTGAAAAAGATATTCATTTTGTATTTTAGGAACGGTGGGGGAGGGATCGCCCTATAAGAAATAATAGATTTTAGGATTCCTTTCACACCGAGGTGCAATTTTATGTTATCGGGGGTGGTGTTTTTAAAAAAATATTCATTTTGTATTTTAATGGCGGGGGGGGCGCCCTAAACAAAATTAGATTTTTCGATTTCTTTCACACCGGGGTGCAATTGTATGTTATCGGGGGTAGTTTTTGAAAGAAATATTCATTTTGTATTTTAATGGCGAGGGGGCGCCCTAAACAAAATTAGATTTTCTGATTTCTTTCACACGGGGGCGCAATTTTATGTTACCGGGGGCGGTGTTTTTAAAAAGATATTCATTTTGTATTTTAGGAACGGTGGGGGAGGAAATGCCCTATAAAAAAAAATAGATTTTTGGATTCCTTTCACACCGGGGTGCAATTTTATGTTATCGGGGGTGGTGTTTTTGAGAAAATATTCATTTTGTATTTTAGGAACGGTGGGGGAGGGATCGCCCTATCAAAAAAAATAGATTTTTGGATTGCTTTCACACCGGGGTGCAATTGTATGTTATCGGGGGTAGTGTTTTTGAGAAAATATTCATTTTGTATTTTAGGAACGGTGGGGGAGGGATCGCCCTGTAAAAAAAAATTAGATTTTCTGATTTCTTTCACACGGGGGTGCAATTTTATGTTATCGGGGGTGGTGTTTTTGAAAAAGATATTCATTTTGTATTTTAGTGACGGGGGGCCCCCTAAAAAATTAGATTTCCGATTTCTTTCACACGGGGGTGCTATTTTATGTTACCGGGGGCGGTGTTTTTGATAAAGATATTTATTTTGTATTTTAGGAACGGTGTGGGAGGGATCGCCCTATAAGAAATAATAGATTTTAGGATTCCTTTCACACCGGGGTGCAATTTTATGTTATCGGGGGTGGTGTTTTTAAAAAAATATTCATTATGTATTTTAATGGCGGGGGGGGGGGGGCACCCTAAACAAAATTAGATTTTCTGATTTCTTTCATACAGGGGTGCAATTTTATGTTATCGGGGGTCGTGTTTTTAAAAAAGATATTCATTTTGTATTTTAGTGACGGGGGGCCCCCTAAAAAATTAGGTTTTCCGATTTCTTTCACACGGGGGTGCAAATTTATGTTATCGGGGTGGTGTTTTTGAGAAAATATTCATTTTGTATTTTAGGAACGGTGGGGGAGGGATCGCCCTGTAAAAAAAATTAGATTTTCCGATTTCTTTCACACCGGGGTGCAATTTTATGTTATCGGGGGTGGTGTTTTTGAGAAATTATTCATTTTGTATTTCAGGAACGGTGGGGGAGGGATCGCCCAATCAAAAAAAATAGATTTTTGGATTGCTTTCACACCGGGGTGCAATTTTATGTTATCGGGGGTAGTGTTTTTGAGAAAATATTCATTTTGTATTTTAGGATCGGTGGGGGAGGGATCGCCCTGTAAAAAAAAATTAGATTTTCTGATTTCTTTCATACGGGGGTGCAATTTTATGTTATCTGGGGTGGTGGTTTTAAAAAAGATATTCATTTTGTATTTTAGTGACGGGGGGCCCCCTAAAAAATTAGATTTCCGATTTCTTTCACACGGGGGTGCTATTTTATGTTACCGGGGGCGGTGTTTTTGATAAAGATATTTATTTTGTATTTTAGGAACGGTGTGGGAGGGATCGCCCTATAAGAAATAATAGATTTTAGGATTCCTTTCACACCGGGGTGCAATGTTATGTTATCGGGGGTGGTGTTTTTAAAAAAATATTCATTATGTATTTTAATGGCGGGGGGGGGGCACCCTAAACAAAATTAGATTTTCTGATTTCTTTCACACGGGGGCGCAATTTTATGTTACCGGGGGCGGTGTTTTTAAAAAAGATATTCATTTTGTATTTTAGGAACGGTGGGGGAGGGATGGCCCAATAAAAAAAATAGATTTTTGGATTGTTTTCACACCGGGGTGCAATTTTATGTTATCGGGGGTAGTGTTTTTAAAAAAGATATTCATTTTGTATTTTAGTGACGGGGGGGGGGGGCCCTATAAAATTAGATTTTCCGATTTCTTTCACTCCGGGGTGCAATTTTATGTTATCGGGGGTGGTGTTTTTGAAAAAGATATTCATTTTGTATTTTAGGAACGGTGGGGGAGGGATCGCCCTATAAAAAAAATAGATTTTTGGATTCCTTTCACACCGGGGTGCAATTTTATGTTATCGGGGGAGGTGTTTTTGAAAAAATATTCATTTTTTATTTTAGTGACGGGGGGGGCCCTAAAAAAATTAGATTTTCCGATTTCTTTCACACGGGAGTGCTATTTTATGTTACCGGGGGCGGTGTTTTTGAAAAAATATTCATTATGTATTTTAATGGCGGGGGGGGGGCGCCCTAAACAAAATTAGATTTTCTGATCTCTTTTATATGGGGGTGCAATTTTATGTTATCGGGGGTGGTGTTTTTGAAAAAGATATTCATTTTGTATTTTAGTGACGGGAGGGCCCCCTAAAAAATTAGATTTTCCGATTTCATTCACACGGGGGTGCTATTTTATGTTACCGGGGGCGGTGTTTTTAAAAAAGACATTCATTTTGTATTTTAGGAACGGTAGGGGAGGGATCGCCCTATAAAAAAAATAGATTTTTGGATTCCTTTCACGCCGGGGTGCAATTTTATGATATCGGGGGTGGTGTTTTTTAATAAATATTCTTTATGTATTTTAGAAATGGGGGGACGCCCAAAAAAAATTAGATTTTCCGATTTCTATCACACCGGGGTGCAATTTTATGTTAACGGGGGTGGTGTTTTTGAAAAAGATATTCATTTTGTATTTTAGTGACGGGAGGGCCCCCTAAAAAATTAGATTTTCCGATTTCTTTCACACGGGGGTGCTATTTTATGTTACCGGGGGCGGTGTTTTTAAAAAAGACATTCATTTTGTATTTTAGGAACGGTGTGGGAGGGATCGCCCTATAAGAAATAATAGATTTTAGGATTCCTTTCACACCGGAGTGCAATTTTATGTTATCGGGGGTGGTGTTTTTGAAAAAATATTCATTATGTATTTTAATGGCAGGGGGGGGGGGCGCCCTAAACAAAATTAGATTTTTCGATTTCTTTTACACCGGGGTGCAATTGTATGTTACCGGGGGTTGTGTTTTTAAAAAAGATATTCATTTTGTATTTTAGGGACGGGGGGGCCCCCTATAAAATTAGATTTTCCGATTTCTTTCACTCCGGGGTGCAATTTTATGTTATCGGGGGTGGTGTTTTTGAAAAAGATATTCCTTTTGTATTTTAGGGGCGGGGGGGGGCTCCTAAACAGAATTAGATTTTCCGATATCTTTCACACGGGGGTGCAATTTTATGTTATCGGGGGTGGTGTTTTTGAGAAATTATTCATTTTGTATTTCAGGAACGGTGGGGGAGGGATCGCCCAATAAAAAAAAATAGATTTTTGGATTGCTTTCACACCGGGGTGCAATTTTATGTTATCTGGGGTGGTGGTTTTGAAAAAGATATTCATTTTGTATTTAAGTGACAGGGGGCCCCCTAAAAAATTAGATTTCCGATTTCTTTCACACGGGGGTGCTATTTTATGTTACCGGGGGCGGTGTTTTTGATAAAGATATTCATTTTGTATTTTAGGAACGGTGTGGGAGGGATCGCCCTATAAGAAATAATAGATTTTAGGATTCCTTTCACACCGGAGTGCAATTTTATGTTATCGGGGGTGGTGTTTTTGAAAAAATATTCATTATGTATTTTAATGGCAGGGGGGGGGGGCGCCATAAACAAAATTAGATTTTTCGATTTCTTTCACACGGGGGCGCAATTTTATGTTACCGGGGGCGGTGTTTTTAAAAAAGATATTGATTTTGTATTTTAGGAACGGTGGGGGAGGGATGGCCCAATAAAAAAAAATAGATTTTTGGAATGCTTTCACACCGGGGTGCAATTTTATGTTATCGGGGGTAGTGTTTTTAAAAAAGATATTCATTTTGTATTTTAGTGACGGGGGGGGCCCCCTATAAAATTAGATTTTCCGATTTCTTTCACTCCGGGGTGCAATTTTATGTTATCGGGGGTAGTGTTTTTAAAAAAGATATTCATTTTGTATTTTAGTGACGGGGGGGCCCCCTATAAAATTAGATTTTCCGATTTCTTTCACTCCGGGGTGCAATTTTATGTTATCGTGGGTGGTGTTTTTGAAAAAGATATTCATTTTGTATTTTAGGAACGGTGGGGGAGGGATCGCCCTATAAAAAAAATAGATTTTTGGATTCCTTTCACACCGGGGTGCAATTTTATGTTATCGGGGGAGGTGTTTTTGAAAAAATATTCATTTTTCATTTTAGTGACGGGGGGGGCCCTAAAAAAATTAGATTTTCCGATTTCTTTCACACAGGAGTGCTATTTTATGTTACCGGGGGCGGTGTTTTTGAAAAAATATTCATTATGTATTTTAATGGCGGGGGTGGGGGGCGCCCTAAACAAAATTAGATTTTTGGATTCCTTTCACACCGGGGTGCAATTTTATGTTATCGGGGGAGGTGTTTTTGAAAAAATATTCATTTTTCATTTTAGTGACGGGGGGGGGCCCTAAAAAAATTAGATTTTCCGATTTCTTTCACACAGGAGTGCTATTTTATGTTACCGGGGGCGGTGTTTTTGAAAAAATATTCATTATGTATTTTAATGGCGGGGGGGGGGGGCGCCCTAAACAAAATTAGATTTTCTGATCTCTTTTATATGGGGGTGCAATTTTATGTTATCGGGGGTGGTGTTTTTGAAAAAGATATTCATTTTGTATTTTAGTGACGGGAGGGCCCCCTAAAAAATTAGATTTTCCGATTTCATTCACACGGGGGTGCTATTTTATGTTACCGGGGGCGGTGTTTTTAAAAAAGACATTCATTTTGTATTTTAGGAACGGTAGGGGAGGGATCGCCCTATAAAAAAAATAGATTTTTGGATTTCTTTCACGCCGGGGTGCAATTTTATGATATCGGGGGTGGTGTTTTTTAATAAATATTCTTTATGTATTTTAGAAATGGGGGGACGCCCAAAAAAAATTAGATTTTCCGATTTCTATCACACCGGGGTGCAATTTTATGTTAACGGGGGTGGTGTTTTTGAAAAAGATATTCATTTTGTATTTTAGTGACGGGAGGGCCCCCTAAAAAATTAGATTTTCCGATTTCTTTCACACGGGGGTGCTATTTTATGTTACCGGGGGCGGTGTTTTTAAAAAAGACATTCATTTTGTATTTTAGGAACGGTAGGGGAGGGATCGCCCTATAAAAAAAATAGATTTTTGGATTCCTTTCACGCCGGGGTGCAATTTTATGATATCGGGGGTGGTGTTTTTGAATAAATATTCTTTATGTATTTTAGAAATGGGGGGACGCCCAAAAAAAATTAGATTTTCCGATTTCTATCACACCGGGGTGCAATTTTATGTTAACGGGGGTGGTGTTTTTGATAAAGATATTCATTTTGTATTTTAGTGACGGTGGGCCCCCTAAAAAATTAGATTTCCGATTTCTTTCACACGGGGGTGCCTTTTTATGTTACCGGGGGCGGTGTTTTTTTATAAAGATATTCATTTTGTATTTTAAGAACGGTGTGGGAGGGATCGCCCTATAAGAAATAATAGATTTTAGGATTCCTTTCACACCGGAGTGCAATTTTATGTTATCGGGGGTGGTGTTTTTGAAAAAATATTAATTATGTATTTTAATGGCAGGGGGGGGGGCGCCCTAAACAAAATTAGATTTTTCGATTTCTTTTACACCGGGGTGCAATTGTATGTTACCGGGGGCGGTGTTTTTAAAAAAGATATTCATTTTGTATTTTAGGGACGGGGGGGCCCCCTATAAAATTAGATTTTCCGATTTCTTTCACTCCGGGGTGCAATTTTATGTTATCGGGGGTGGTGTTTTTGAAAAAGATATTCCTTTTGTATTTTAGGGGCGGGGGGGGGGGCCTAAACAGAATTAGATTTTCCGATATCTTTCACACGGGGGTGCAATTTTATGTTATCGGGGGTGGTGTTTTTGAGAAATTATTCATTTTGTATTTCAGGAACGGTGGGGGAGGGATCGCCCAATAAAAAAAAATAGATTTTTGGATTGCTTTCACACCGGGGTGCAATTTTATGTTATCTGGGGTGGTGGTTTTGAAAAAGATATTCATTTTGTATTTAAGTGACAGGGGGCCCCCTAAAAAATTAGATTTCCGATTTCTTTCACACGGGGGTGCTATTTTATGTTACCGGGGGCGGTGTTTTTGATAAAGATATTCATTTTGTATTTTAGGAACGGTGTGGGAGGGATCGCCCTATAAGAAATAATAGATTTTAGGATTCCTTTCACACCGGAGTGCAATTTTATGTTATCGGGGGTGGTGTTTTTGAAAAAATATTCATTATGTATTTAATGGCAGGGGGGGGGGGGCGCCATAAACAAAATTAGATTTTTCGATTTCTTTCACACGGGGGCGCAATTTTATGTTACCGGGGGCGGTGTTTTAAAAAAGATATTGATTTTGTATTTTAGGAACGGTGGGGGAGGGATGGCCCAATAAAAAAAAATAGATTTTTGGAATGCTTTCACACCGGGGTGCAATTTTATGTTATCGGGGGTAGTGTTTTTAAAAAAGATATTCATTTTGTATTTTAGTGACGGGGGGGCCCCCTATAAAATTAGATTTTCCGATTTCTTTCACTCCGGGGTGCAATTTTATGTTATCGTGGGTGGTGTTTTTGAAAAAGATATTTATTTTGTATTTTAGGAATGGTGGGGGAGGGATCGCCCTATAAAAAAAATAGATTTTTGGATTCCTTTCACACCGGGGTGAAATTTTATGTAATCGGGGGAGGTGTTTTTGAAAAAATATTCATTTTTCATTTTAGTGACGGGGGGGGGGCCCTAAAAAAATTAGATTTTCCGATTTCTTTCACACAGGAGTGCTATTTTATGTTACCGGGGGCGGTGTTTTTGAAAAAATATACATTATGTATTTTAATGGCGGGGGGGGGGCGCCCTAAACAAAAATAGATTTTCTGATCTCTTTCATATGGGGGTGCAATCTTATGTTGTCGGGGGTGGTGTTTTTGAAAAAGATATTTATTTTGTATTTTAGTGACGGGAGGGCCCCCTAAAAAATTAGATTTTCCGATTTCTTTCACACGGGGGTGCTATTTTATGTTACCGGGGGCGGTGTTTTTGATAAAGATATTCATTTTGTATTTTAGGAACGGTGTGGGAGGGATCGCCCTATAAGAAATAATAGATTTTAGGATTCCTTTCACACCGGAGTGCAATTTTATGTTATCGGGGGTAGTGTTTTTAAAGAAGATATTCATTTTGTATTTTAGGGACGGGGGGGCCCCCTATAAAATTAGTTTTTCCGATTTCTTTCACTCCGGGGTGCAATTTTATGTTATCGGGGGTGGTGTTTTTGAAAAAGATATTCATTTTGTATTTTAGGGGCGGGGGGGGGGGGCCCTAAACAAAATTAGATTTTCCGATTTCTTTCACACGGGGGTGCAAATTTATGTTATCGGGGTGGTGTTTTTGAGAAAATATTCATTTTGTATTTTAGGATCGGTGGGGGAGGGATCGCCCTGTAAAAAAAAATTAGATTTTCCGATTTCTTTCACACCGGGGTGCAATTTTATGTTATCGGGGGTGGTGTTTTTGAAAAAATATTCATTATGTATTTTAATGGCAGGGGGGGGGGGCGCCATAAACAAAATTAGATTTTTCGATTTCTTTCACACGGGGGCGCAATTTTATGTTATCGGGGGTAGTTTTTGAAAGAAATATTCATTTTGTATTTTAATGGCGGGGGGCGCCCTAAACAAAATTAGATTTTCTGATTTCTTTCACACGGGGGCGCAATTTTATGTTACCGGGGGCGGTGTTTTTAAAAAAGATATTCATTTTGTATTTTAGGAACGGTGGGGGAGGAAATGCCCTATAAAAAAAAATAGATTTTTGGATTCCTTTCACACCGGGGTGCAATTTTATGTTATCGGGGGTAGTGTTTTTAAAAAAGATATTCATTTTGTATTTTAGTGACGGGGGGGCCCCCTATAAAATTAGATTTTCCGATTTCTTTCACTCCGGGGTGCAATTTTATGTTATCGTGGGTGGTGTTTTTGAAAAAGATATTCATTTTGTATTTTAGGAACGGTGGGGGAGGGATCGCCCTATAAAAAAAATAGATTTTTGGATTCCTTTCACACCGGGGTGCAATTTTATGTTATCGGGGGTGGTGTTTTTGAAAAAATATTCATTTTTCATTTTAGTGACGGGGGGGGGCCCTAAAAAAATTAGATTTTCCGATTTCTTTCACACAGGAGTGCTATTTTATGTTACCGGGGGCGGTGTTTTTGAAAAAATATTCATTATGTATTTTAATGGCGGGGGGGGGGGGCGCCCTAAACAAAATTAAATTTTCTGATCTCTTTTATATGGGGGTGCAATTTTATGTTATCGGGGGTGGTGTTTTTGAAAAAGATATTCATTTTGTATTTTAGTGACGGGAGGGCCCCCTAAAAAATTAGATTTTCCGATTTCTTTCACACGGGGGTGCTATTTTATGTTACCGGGGGCGGTGTTTTTAAAAAAGACATTCATTTTGTATTTTAGGAACGGTAGGGGAGGGATCGCCCTATAAAAAAAATAGATTTTTGGATTCCTTTCACGCCGGGGTGCAATTTTATGTTATCGGGGGTGGTGTTTTTGAATAAATATTCTTTATGTATTTTAGAAATGGGGGGACGCCCAAAAAAAATTAGATTTTCCGATTTCTATCACACCGGGGTGCAATTTTATGTTAACGGGGGTGGTGTTTTTGATAAAGATATTCATTTTGTATTTTAGTGACGGTGGGCCCCCTAAAAAATTAGATTTCCGATTTCTTTCACACGGGGGTGCCTTTTTATGTTACCGGGGGCGGTGTTTTTTTATAAAGATATTCATTTTGTATTTTAAGAACGGTGTGGGAGGGATCGCCCTATAAGAAATAATAGATTTTAGGATTCCTTTCACACCGGAGTGCAATTTTATGTTATGGGGTGGTGGTGTTTTTGAAAAAATATTCATTATGTATTTTAATGGCAGGGGGGGGGGGCGCCCTAAACAAAGTTAGATTTTTCGATTTCTTTTACACCGGGGTGCAATTGTATGTTACCGGGGGCGGTGTTTTTAAAAAAGATATTCATTTTGTATTTTAGGAACGGTGGGGGAGGGATCGCCCAATAAAAAAAAATAGATTTTTGGATTGCTTTCACACCGGGGTGAAATTTTATGTTATCGGGGGTAGTGTTTTTAAAGAAGATATTCATTTTGTATTTTAGGGACGGGGGGCCCCCTATAAAATTAGTTTTTCCGATTTCTTTCACTCCGGGGTGCAATTTTATGTTATCGGGGGTGGTGTTTTTGAAAAAGATATTCATTTTGTATTTTAGGGGCGGGGGGGGGGGGGCCCTAAACAAAATTAGATTTTCCGATTTCTTTCACACGGGGGTGCAAATTTATGTTATCGGGGTGGTGTTTTTGAGAAAATATTCATTTTGTATTTTAGGATCGGAGGGGGAGGGATCGCCCTGTAAAAAAAAATTAGATTTTCCGATTTCTTTCACACCGGGGTGCAATTTTATGTTATCGGGGGTGGTGTTTTTGAGAAATTATTCATTTTGTATTTTAGGAACGGTGGGGGAGGGATCGCCCAATAAAAAAAAATAGATTTTTGGATTGCTTTCACACCGGGGTGCAATTTTATGTTATCTGGGGTGGTGGTTTTGAAAAAGATATTCATTTTGTATTTTAGTGACGGGGGGCCCCCTAAAAAATTAGATTTCCGATTTCTTTCACACGGGGGTGCTATTTTATGTTACCGGGGGCGGTGTTTTTGATAAAGATATTCATTTTGTATTTTAGGAACGGTGTGGGAGGGATCGCCCTATAAGAAATAATAGATTTTAGGATTCCTTTCACACCGAGGTGCAATTTTATGTTATCGGGGGTGGTGTTTTTAAAAAAATATTCATTATGTATTTTAATGGCGGGGGGGGCGCCATAAACAAAATTAGATTTTTCGATTTCTTTCACACCGGGGTGCAATTGTATGTTATCGGGGGTAGTTTTTGAAAGAAATATTCATTTTGTATTTTAATGGCGGGGGGCGCCCTAAACAAAATTAGATTTTCTGATTTCTTTCACACGGGGGCGCAATTTTATGTTACCGGGGGCGGTGTTTTTAAAAAAGATATTCATTTTGTATTTTAGGAACGGTGGGGGAGGAAATGCCCTATAAAAAAAAATAGATTTTTGGAAAGCTTTCACACCGGGGTGCAATTTTATGTTATCGGGGGTAGTGTTTTTAAAAAAGATATTCATTTTGTATTTTAGTGACGGGGGGGCCCCCTATAAAATTAGATTTTCCGATTTCTTTCACTCCGGGGTGCAATTTTATGTTATCGTGGGTGGTGTTTTTGAAAAAGATATTCATTTTGTATTTTAGGAACGGTGGGGGAGGGATCGCCCTATAAAAAAAATAGATTTTTGGATTCCTTTCACACCGGGGTGCAATTTTATGTTATCGGGGGAGGTGTTTTTGAAAAAATATTCATTTTTCATTTTAGTGACGGGGGGGGGCCCTAAAAAAATTAGATTTTCCGATTTCTTTCACACAGGAGTGCTATTTTATGTTACCGGGGGCGGTGTTTTTGAAAAAATATTCATTATGTATTTTAATGGCGGGGGGGGGGGCGCCCTAAACAAAATTAGATTTTCTGATCTCTTTTATATGGGGGTGCAATTTTATGTTATCGGGGGTGGTGTTTTTGAAAAAGATATTCATTTTGTATTTTAGTGACGGGAGGGCCCCCTAAAAAATTAGATTTTCCGATTTCTTTCACACGGGGGTGCTATTTTATGTTACCGGGGGCGGTGTTTTTAAAAAAGACATTCATTTTGTATTTTAGGAACGGTAGGGGAGGGATCGCCCTATAAAAAAAATAGATTTTTGGATTCCTTTCACGCCGGGGTGCAATTTTATGATATCGGGGGTGGTGTTTTTGAATAAATATTCTTTATGTATTTTAGAAATGGGGGGACGCCCAAAAAAAATTAGATTTTCCGATTTCTATCACACCGGGGTGCAATTTTATGTTAACGGGGGTGGTGTTTTTGATAAAGATATTCATTTTGTATTTTAGTGACGGTGGGCCCCCTAAAAAATTAGATTTCCGATTTCTTTCACACGGGGGTGCCTTTTTATGTTACCGGGGGCGGTGTTTTTTTATAAAGATATTCATTTTGTATTTTAAGAACGGTGTGGGAGGGATCGCCCTATAAGAAATAATAGATTTTAGGATTCCTTTCACACCGGAGTGCAATTTTATGTTATGGGGTGGTGGTGTTTTTGAAAAAATATTCATTATGTATTTTAATGGCAGGGGGGGGGGCGCCCTAAACAAAGTTAGATTTTTCGATTTCTTTTACACCGGGGTGCAATTGTATGTTACCGGGGGCGGTGTTTTTAAAAAAGATATTCATTTTGTATTTTAGGAACGGTGGGGGAGGGATCGCCCAATAAAAAAAAATAGATTTTTGGATTGCTTTCACACCGGGGTGAAATTTTATGTTATCGGGGGTAGTGTTTTTAAAGAAGATATTCATTTTGTATTTTAGGGACGGGGGGCCCCCTATAAAATTAGTTTTTCCGATTTCTTTCACTCCGGGGTGCAATTTTATGTTATCGGGGGTGGTGTTTTTGAAAAAGATATTCATTTTGTATTTTAGGGGCGGGGGGGGGGGGCCCTAAACAAAATTAGATTTTCCGATTTCTTTCACACGGGGGTGCAAATTTATGTTATCGGGGTGGTGTTTTTGAGAAAATATTCATTTTGTATTTTAGGATCGGAGGGGGAGGGATCGCCTTGTAAAAAAAAATTAGATTTTCCGATTTCTTTCACACCGGGGTGCAATTTTATGTTATCGGGGGTGGTGTTTTTGAGAAATTATTCATTTTGTATTTCAGGAACGGTGGGGGAGGGATCGCCCAATAAAAAAAAATAGATTTTTGGATTGCTTTCACACCGGGGTGCAATTTTATGTTATCTGGGGTGGTGGTTTTGAAAAAGATATTCATTTTGTATTTTAGTGACGGGGGGCCCCCTAAAAAATTAGATTTCCGATTTCTTTCACACGGGGGTGCTATTTTATGTTACCGGGGGCGGTGTTTTTGATAAAGATATTCATTTTGTATTTTAGGAACGGTGTGGGAGGGATCGCCCTATAAGAAATAATAGATTTTAGGATTCCTTTCACACCGAGGTGCAATTTTATGTTATCGGGGGTGGTGTTTTTAAAAAAATATTCATTATGTATTTTAATGGCGGGGGGGGCGCCATAAACAAAATTAGATTTTTCGATTTCTTTCACACCGGGGTGCAATTGTATGTTATCGGGGGTAGTTTTTGAAAGAAATATTCATTTTGTATTTTAATGGCGGGGGGCGCCCTAAACAAAATTAGATTTTCTGATTTCTTTCACACGGGGGGCGCAATTTTATGTTACCGGGGGCGGTGTTTTTAAAAAAGATATTCATTTTGTATTTTAGGAACGGTGGGGGAGGAAATGCCCTATAAAAAAAAATAGATTTTTGGATTCCTTTCACACCGGGGTGCAATTTTATGTTATCGGGGGTGGTGTTTTTGAGAAAATATTCATTTTGTATTTTAGGAACGGTGGGGGAGGGATCGCCCAATCAAAAAAAATAGATTTTTGGATTGCTTTCACACCGGGGTGCAATTTTATGTTATCGGGGGTAGTGTTTTTGAGAAAATATAATTTTTTTTTTTTTAGGATCGGTGGGGGAGGGATCGCCCTGTAAAAAAAAATTAGATTTTCTGATTTCTTTCATACGGGGGTGCAATTTTATGTTATCTGGGGTGGTGGTTTTGAAAAAGATATTCATTTTGTATTTTAGTGACGGGGGGCCCCCTAAAAAATTAGATTTCCGATTTCTTTCACACGGGGGTGCTATTTTATGTTACCGGGGGCGGTGTTTTTGATAAAGATATTCATTTTGTATTTTAGGAACGGTGTGGGAGGGATCGCCCTATAAGAAATAATAGATTTTAGGATTCCTTTCACACCGGGGTGCAATTTTATGTTATCGGGGGTGGTGTTTTTGAAAAAATATTCATTATGTATTTTAATGGCAGGGGGGGGCGCCATAAACAAAATTAGATTTTTCGATTTCTTTCACACCGGGGTGCAATTTTATGTTACCGGGGTGGTGTTTTTGAGAAAATATTCATTTTGTATTTTAGGAACGGTGTGGGAGGGATCGCCCTATAAGAAATAATAGATTTTAGGATTCCTTTCACACCGGAGTGCAATTTTATGTTATCGGGGGTGGTGTTTTTGAAAAAATATTCATTATGTATTTTAATGGCAGGGGGGGGCGCCATAAACAAAATTAGATTTTTCGATTTCTTTCACACGGGGGCGCAATTTTATGTTACCGGGGGCGGTGTTTTTAAAAAAGATATTCATTTTGTATTTTAGGAACGGTGGGGGAGGGATGGCCCAATAAAAAAAAATAGATTTTTGGAAAGCTTTCACACCGGGGTGCAATTTTATGTTATCGGGGGTAGTGTTTTTAAAAAAGATATTCATTTTGTATTTTAGTGACGGGGGGGCCCCCTATAAAATTAGATTTTCCGATTTCTTTCACTCCGGGGTGCAATTTTATGTTATCGTGGGTGGTGTTTTTGAAAAAGATATTCATTTTGTATTTTAGGAACGGTGGGGGAGGGATCGCCCTATAAAAAAAATAGATTTTTGGATTCCTTTCACACCGGGGTGCAATTTTATGTTATCGGGGGAGGTGTTTTTGAAAAAATATTCATTTTTCATTTTAGTGACGGGGGGGGGGGCCCTAAAAAAATTAGATTTTCCGATTTCTTTCACACAGGAGTGCTATTTTATGTTACCGGGGGCGGTGTTTTTGAAAAAATATTCATTATGTATTTTAATGGCGGGGGGGGGGCGCCCTAAACAAAATTAGATTTTCTGATCTCTTTTATATGGGGGTGCAATTTTATGTTATCGGGGGTGGTGTTTTTGAAAAAGATATTCATTTTGTATTTTAGTGACGGGAGGGCCCCCTAAAAAATTAGATTTTCCGATTTCTTTCACACGGGGGTGCTATTTTATGTTACCGGGGGCGGTGTTTTTAAAAAAGACATTCATTTTGTATTTTAGGAACGGTAGGGGAGGGATCGCCCTATAAAAAAAATAGATTTTTGGATTCCTTTCACGCCGGGGTGCAATTTTATGATATCGGGGGTGGTGTTTTTGAATAAATATTCTTTATGTATTTTAGAAATGGGGGGACGCCCAAAAAAAATTAGATTTTCCGATTTCTATCACACCGGGGTGCAATTTTATGTTAACGGGGGTGGTGTTTTTGATAAAGATATTCATTTTGTAATTTAGTGACGGTGGGCCCCCTAAAAAATTAGATTTCCGATTTCTTTCACACGGGGGTGCCTTTTTATGTTACCGGGGGCGGTGTTTTTTTATAAAGATATTCATTTTGTATTTTAAGAACGGTGTGGGAGGGATCGCCCTATAAGAAATAATAGATTTTAGGATTCCTTTCACACCGGAGTGCAATTTTATGTTATCGGGGGTGGTGTTTTTGAAAAAATATTCATTATGTATTTTAATGGCAGGGGGGGGGGCGCCCTAAGCAAAGTTAGATTTTTCGATTTCTTTTACACCGGGGTGCAATTGTATGTTACCGGGGGCGGTGTTTTTAAAAAAGATATTCATTTTGTATTTTAGGAACGGTGGGGGAGGGATCGCCCAATAAAAAAAAATAGATTTTTGGATTGCTTTCACACCGGGGTGCAATTTTATGTTATCGGGGGTAGTGTTTTTAAAGAAGATATTCATTTTGTATTTTAGGGACGGGGGAGCCCCCTATAAAATTAGTTTTTCCGATTTCTTTCACTCCGGGGTGCAATTTTATGTTATCGGGGGTGGTGTTTTTGAAAAAGATATTCATTTTGTATTTTAGGGGCGGGGGGGGGGGCACCCTAAACAAAATTAGATTTTTCGATTTCTTTCACACCGGGGTGCAATTGTATGTTATCGGGGGTAGTTTTTGAAAGAAATATTCATTTTGTATTTTAGTGACGGGGGGCCCCCTAAAAAATTAGATTTCCGATTTCTTTCACACGGGGGTGCTATTTTATGTTACCGGGGGCGGTGTTTTTGAAAAAATATTCATTATGTATTTTAATGGCGGGGGGGGGGGGCGCCCTAAACAAAATTAGATTTTCTGATCTCTTTTATATGGGGGTGCAATTTTATGTTATCGGGGGTGGTGTTTTTGAAAAAGATATTCATTTTGTATTTTAGTGACGGGAGGGCCCCCTAAAAAATTAGATTTTCCGATTTCTTTCACACGGGGGTGCTATTTTATGTTACCGGGGGCGGTGTTTTTAAAAAAGACATTCATTTTGTATTTTAGGAACGGTAGGGGAGGGATCGCCCTATAAAAAAAATAGATTTTTGGATTCCTTTCACGCCGGGGTGCAATTTTATGATATCGGGGGTGGTGTTTTTGAATAAATATTCTTTATGTATTTTAGAAATGGGGGGACGCCCAAAAAAAATTAGATTTTCCGATTTCTATCACACCGGGGTGCAATTTTATGTTAACGGGGGTGGTGTTTTTGATAAAGATATTCATTTTGTAATTTAGTGACGGTGGGCCCCCTAAAAAATTAGATTTCCGATTTCTTTCACACGGGGGTGCCTTTTTATGTTACCGGGGGCGGTGTTTTTTTATAAAGATATTCATTTTGTATTTTAAGAACGGTGTGGGAGGGATCGCCCTATAAGAAATAATAGATTTTAGGATTCCTTTCACACCGGAGTGCAATTTTATGTTATCGGGGGTGGTGTTTTTGAAAAAATATTCATTATGTATTTTAATGGCAGGGGGGGGGGGGCGCCCTAAGCAAAGTTAGATTTTTCGATTTCTTTTACACCGGGGTGCAATTGTATGTTACCGGGGGCGGTGTTTTTAAAAAAGATATTCATTTTGTATTTTAGGAACGGTGGGGGAGGGATCGCCCAATAAAAAAAAATAGATTTTTGGATTGCTTTCACACCGGGGTGCAATTTTATGTTATCGGGGGTAGTGTTTTTAAAGAAGATATTCATTTTGTATTTTAGTGACGGGGGGCCCCCTAAAAAATTAGATTTCCGATTTCTTTCACACGGGGGTGCTATTTTATGTTACCGGGGGCGGTGTTTTTGATAAAGATATTCATTTTGTATTTTAGGAACGGTGTGGGAGGGATCGCCCTATAAGAAATAATAGATTTTAGGATTCCTTTCACACCGGGGTGCAATTTTATGTTATCGGGGGTGGTGTTTTTGAAAAAATATTCATTATGTATTTTAATGGCAGGGGGGGGCGCCATAAACAAAATTAGATTTTTCGATTTCTTTCACACCGGGGTGCAATTTTATGTTACCGGGGTGGTGTTTTTGAGAAAATATTCATTTTGTATTTTAGGAACGGTGTGGGAGGGATCGCCCTATAAGAAATAATAGATTTTAGGATTCCTTTCACACCGGAGTGCAATTTTATGTTATCGGGGGTGGTGTTTTTGAAAAAATATTCATTATGTATTTTAATGGCAGGGGGGGGCGCCATAAACAAAATTAGATTTTTCGATTTCTTTCACACGGGGGTGCTATTTTATGTTACCGGGGGCGGTGTTTTTAAAAAAGATATTCATTTTGTATTTTAGGAACGGTGGGGGAGGGATGGCCCAATAAAAAAAAATAGATTTTTGGAAAGCTTTCACACCGGGGTGCAATTTTATGTTATCGGGGGTAGTGTTTTTAAAAAAGATATTCATTTTGTATTTTAGTGACGGGGGGGCCCCCTATAAAATTAGATTTTCCGATTTCTTTCACTCCGGGGTGCAATTTTATGTTATCGGGGGTGGTGTTTTTGAAAAAGATATTCATTTTGTATTTTAGGAACGGTGGGGGAGGGATCGCCCTGTAAAAAAAATTAGATTTTCCGATTTCTTTCACACCGGGGTGCAATTTTATGTTACCGGGGGAGGTGTTTTTGAAAAGATATTCATTTTTCATTTTAGTGACGGGGGGGGGGGCCCTAAAAAAATTAGATTTTCCGATTTCTTTCACACAGGAGTGCTATTTTATGTTACCGGGGGCGGTGTTTTTGAAAAAATATTCATTATGTATTTTAATGGCGGGGGGGGGGGCGCCCTAAACAAAATTAGATTTTCTGATCTCTTTTATATGGGGGTGCAATTTTATGTTATCGGGGGTGGTGTTTTTGAAAAAGATATTCATTTTGTATTTTAGTGACGGGAGGGCCCCCTAAAAAATTAGATTTTCCGATTTCTTTCACACGGGGGTGCTATTTTATGTTACCGGGGGCGGTGTTTTTAAAAAAGACATTCATTTTGTATTTTAGGAACGGTAGGGGAGGGATCGCCCTATAAAAAAAATAGATTTTTGGATTCCTTTCACGCCGGGGTGCAATTTTATGATATCGGGGGTGGTGTTTTTGAATAAATATTCTTTATGTATTTTAGAAATGGGGGGACGCCCAAAAAAAATTAGATTTTCCGATTTCTATCACACCGGGGTGCAATTTTATGTTAACGGGGGTGGTGTTTTTGATAAAGATATTCATTTTGTAATTTAGTGACGGTGGGCCCCCTAAAAAATTAGATTTCCGATTTCTTTCACACGGGGGTGCCTTTTTATGTTACCGGGGGCGGTGTTTTTTTATAAAGATATTCATTTTGTATTTTAAGAACGGTGTGGGAGGGATCGCCCTATAAGAAATAATAGATTTTAGGATTCCTTTCACACCGGAGTGCAATTTTATGTTATCGGGGGTGGTGTTTTTGAAAAAATATTCATTATGTATTTTAATGGCAGGGGGGGGGCGCCCTAAGCAAAGTTAGATTTTTCGATTTCTTTTACACCGGGGTGCAATTGTATGTTACCGGGGGCGGTGTTTTTAAAAAAGATATTCATTTTGTATTTTAGGAACGGTGGGGGAGGGATCGCCCAATAAAAAAAAATAGATTTTTGGATTGCTTTCACACCGGGGTGCAATTTTATGTTATCGGGGGTAGTGTTTTTAAAGAAGATATTCATTTTGTATTTTAGGGACGGGGGAGCCCCCTATAAAATTAGTTTTTCCGATTTCTTTCACTCCGGGGTGCAATTTTATGTTATCGGGGGTGGTGTTTTTGAAAAAGATATTCATTTTGTATTTTAGGGGCGGGGGGGGGGGGCACCCTAAACAAAATTAGATTTTTCGATTTCTTTCACACCGGGGTGCAATTGTATGTTATCGGGGGTAGTTTTTGAAAGAAATATTCATTTTGTATTTTAGTGACGGGGGGCCCCCTAAAAAATTAGATTTCCGATTTCTTTCACACGGGGGTGCTATTTTATGTTACCGGGGGCGGTGTTTTTGAAAAAATATTCATTATGTATTTTAATGGCGGGGGGGGGGGGCGCCCTAAACAAAATTAGATTTTCTGATCTCTTTTATATGGGGGTGCAATTTTATGTTATCGGGGGTGGTGTTTTTGAAAAAGATATTCATTTTGTATTTTAGTGACGGGAGGGCCCCCTAAAAAATTAGATTTTCCGATTTCTTTCACACGGGGGTGCTATTTTATGTTACCGGGGGGGGTGTTTTTAAAAAAGACATTCATTTTGTATTTTAGGAACGGTAGGGGAGGGATCGCCCTATAAAAAAAATAGATTTTTGGATTCCTTTCACGCCGGGGTGCAATTTTATGATATCGGGGGTGGTGTTTTTGAATAAATATTCTTTATGTATTTTAGAAATGGGGGGGACGCCCAAAAAAAATTAGATTTTCCGATTTCTATCACACCGGGGTGCAATTTTATGTTAACGGGGGTGGTGTTTTTGATAAAGATATTCATTTTGTAATTTAGTGACGGTGGGCCCCCTAAAAAATTAGATTTCCGATTTCTTTCACACGGGGGTGCCTTTTTATGTTACCGGGGGCGGTGTTTTTTTATAAAGATATTCATTTTGTATTTTAAGAACGGTGTGGGAGGGATCGCCCTATAAGAAATAATAGATTTTAGGATTCCTTTCACACCGGAGTGCAATTTTATGTTATCGGGGGTGGTGTTTTTGAAAAAATATTCATTATGTATTTTAATGGCAGGGGGGGGGCGCCCTAAGCAAAGTTAGATTTTTCGATTTCTTTTACACCGGGGTGCAATTGTATGTTACCGGGGGCGGTGTTTTTAAAAAAGATATTCATTTTGTATTTTAGGAACGGTGGGGGAGGGATCGCCCAATAAAAAAAAATAGATTTTTGGATTGCTTTCACACCGGGGTGCAATTTTATGTTATCGGGGGTAGTGTTTTTAAAGAAGATATTCATTTTGTATTTTAGGGACGGGGGAGCCCCCTATAAAATTAGTTTTTCCGATTTCTTTCACTCCGGGGTGCAATTTTATGTTATCGGGGGTGGTGTTTTTGAAAAAGATATTCATTTTGTATTTTAGGGGCGGGGGGGGGGGGGCACCCTAAACAAAATTAGATTTTTCGATTTCTTTCACACCGGGGTGCAATTGTATGTTATCGGGGGTAGTTTTTGAAAGAAATATTCATTTTGTATTTTAGTGACGGGGGGCCCCCTAAAAAATTAGATTTCCGATTTCTTTCACACGGGGGTGCTATTTTATGTTACCGGGGGCGGTGTTTTTGAAAAAATATTCATTATGTATTTTAATGGCGGGGGGGGGGGCGCCCTAAACAAAATTAGATTTTCTGATCTCTTTTATATGGGGGTGCAATTTTATGTTATCGGGGGTGGTGTTTTTGAAAAAGATATTCATTTTGTATTTTAGTGACGGGAGGGCCCCCTAAAAAATTAGATTTTCCGATTTCTTTCACACGGGGGTGCTATTTTATGTTACCGGGGGCGGTGTTTTTAAAAAAGACATTCATTTTGTATTTTAGGAACGGTAGGGGAGGGATCGCCCTATAAAAAAAATAGATTTTTGGATTCCTTTTACACCGGGGTGCAATTTTATGATATCGGGGGTGGGTGTTTTTGAATAAATATTCTTTATGTATTTTAGAAATGGGGGGACGCCCAAAAAAAATTAGATTTTCCGATTTCTATCACACCGGGGTGCAATTTTATGTTAACGGGGGTGGTGTTTTTGATAAAGATATTCATTTTGTAATTTAGTGACGGTGGGCCCCCTAAAAAATTAGATTTCCGATTTCTTTCACACGGGGGTGCCTTTTTATGTTACCGGGGGCGGTGTTTTTTTATAAAGATATTCATTTTGTATTTTAAGAACGGTGTGGGAGGGATCGCCCCTATAAGAAATAATAGATTTTAGGATTCCTTTCACACCGGAGTGCAATTTTATGTTATCGGGGGTGGTGTTTTTGAAAAAATATTCATTATGTATTTTAATGGCAGGGGGGGGGGCGCCCTAAGCAAAGTTAGATTTTTCGATTTCTTTTACACCGGGGTGCAATTGTATGTTACCGGGGGCGGTGTTTTTAAAAAAGATATTCATTTTGTATTTTAGGAACGGTGGGGGAGGGATCGCCCAATAAAAAAAAATATCGGGGGTGGTGTTTTTGAAAAAATATTCATTATGTATTTTAATGGCGGGGGGGGGGGACGCCCAAAAAAAATTAGATTTTCCGATTTCTTTTACACCGGGGTGCAATTTTATGTTATCGGGGGTAGTGTTTTAAAAAAAGATATTCATTTTATATTTTAGTGACGAGGGGGCCCTAAAAAATTAGATTTTCCGATTTCTTTCACACCGGGGTGCAATTTTATGTTATCGTGGGTGGTGTTTTTGAAAAAATATTCATTATGTATTTTAATGGCGGTGGGGGGGGGCGCCCTAAACAAAATTAGATTTTCTGATTTCTTTTATACGGCGGCGCAAATTTATGTTATCGGGAGAGGTGTTTTTGAAAAAATATTCATTTTTTATTTTAGTGACGGGGGGGGGCCCTAAAAAATTATATTTTCCGATTTCTTTCACACGGGAGTGCTATTTTATGTTACCGGGGGTGGTGTTTTTGAAAAAATATTCATTAAGTATTTTAATGGCGTGGGGGGGGCGCCCTAAACAAAATTAGATTTTCTGATTTCTTTCATACGGGGGTGCAATTTTATGTTATCGGGGGTGGTGTTTTTGAGAAAATATTCTTTTTGTATTTTAGGAACGGTGGGGGAGGGATCGCCCAATAAAAAAAAATAGATTTTTGGATTGCTTTCACACCGGGGTGCAATTTTATGTTACCGAGGGTGGTGTTTTTGAAGAAATATTCATTAAGTATTTTAATCGCGGGGGGGGGTGCTCTAAATAAAATTAGATTTTCCGATTTCTTTCACACGGGTGTGCTATTTTATGTTACCGGGGGCGGTGTTTTTAAAAAAGACATTCATTTTGTATTTTAGGAACGGAGGGGCCCCCTAATAAATTAGATTTTCAGATTTCTTTCACACCGGGGTGCAATTTTATGTTATCGGGGGTGGTGTTTCTGAGAAAATATATTCATTTTGTATTTCAGGAACGGTGGGGGAGGGATCGCCCAATAAAAAAAAATAGATTTTTGGATTGCTTTCACACCGGGGTGCAATTTTATGTTATCGGGGTTAGTGTTTTTGAAAAAGATATTCATTTTGTATTTTAGTGACGGAGGGGCCCCCTAAAAAATTAGATTTTCAGATTTCTTTCACACCGGGGTGCAATTTTATGTTATCGGGGGTGGTGTTTCTGAGAAAATATATTCATTTTGTATTTCAGGAACGGTGGGGGAGGGATCGCCCAATAAAAAAAAATAGATTTTTGGATTGCTTTCACACCGGGGTGCAATTTTATGTTATCGGGGGTAGTGTTTTTGAAAAAGATATTCATTTTGTATTTTAGTGACGGAGGGGCCCCCTAAAAAATAAGATTTTCCGATTTCTTTCACTCCGGGGTGATATTTTATGTTATCGGGGGAGGTGTTTTTGAAAAAATATTCATTTTTTATTTTAGTGACGGGGGGGGGCCCTAAAAAAATTAGATTTTCTGATTTCTTTCACACGGGAGTGCTATTTTATGTTACCGGGGGCGGTGTTTTTGAAAAAATATTCATTATGTATTTTAATGGCGTGGGGGGGGGGCGCCCTAAACAAAATTAGATTTTCTGATTTCTTTCATACGGGGGTGCATTTTTATGTTATCGGGGGTGGTGTTTTTGAGAAAATATTCATTTTGTATTTTAGGAACGGTGGGGGAGGGATCGCCCAGTAAAAAAAAATAGATTTTTGGATTGCTTTCACACCGGGGTGCAATTTTATGTTACCGAGGGTGGTGTTTTTGAAGAAATATTCATTATGTATTTTAATCGCGGGGGGGGGGGGTGCTCTAAAAAAAATTAGATTTTACGATTTCTTTCACACGGGTGTGCTATTTTATGTTACCGGGGGCGGTGTTTTTAAAAAAGACATTCATTTTGTATTTTAGGAACGGGGGGGCCCCCTAAAAAATTAGATTTTCAGATTTCTTTCACACCGGGGTGCAATTTTATGTTATTGGGGGTGGTGTTTCTGAGAAAATATATTCATTTTGTATTTCAGGAACGGTGGGGGAGGGATCGCCCAATAAAAAAAAATAGATTTTTGGATTGCTTTCACACCGGGGTGCAATTTTATGTTATCGGGGGTAGTGTTTTTGAAAAAGATATTCATTTTGTATTTTAGTGACGGAGGGGCCCCCTAAAAAATTAGATTTTCAGATTTCTTTTACACCGGGGTGCAATTTTATGTTATCGGGGGTGGTGTTTCTGAGAAAATATATTCATTTTGTATTTCAGGAACGGTGGGGGAGGGATCGCCCAATAAAAAAAAATAGATTTTTGGATTGCTTTCACACCGGGGTGCAATTTTATGTTATTTTGGGTGGTGTTTTTGAAAAAATATTCATTTTGTATTTTAGTGACGGGGGGGGAGGGATCGCCCAATAAAAAAAATAGATTTTTGGATTGCTTTCACACCGGGGTGCAATTTTATGTTATCGGGGGTAGTGTTTTTGAAAAAGATATTCATTTTGTATTTTAGTGACGGGGGGGGGGCCCCTAAAAAATTAGATTTTCCGATTTATTTCACTCCGGGGTGCAATTTTATGTCATCGGAGGTGGTGATTTTGAAAAAGATATTCATTTTGTATTTTAGGAACGGTGGGGGAGGGATCGCCCTATAAAAAAAATAGATTTTTGGATTCCTTTCACACCGGGGTGCAATTTTATGTTATTTTGGGTGGTGTTTTTGAAAAAATATACATTATATATTTTAATGGCGGGGGGGGGGCGCCCTAAACAAAATTAGATTTTCTGATTTCTTTCATACGGCGGTGCAAATTTATGTTATCAGGGGTGGTGTTTTTGAAGAAATATTCATTTTGTATTTTAAAGATGGGGGTGGGACACCCAAAAAAAATTAGATTTTTCGATTTGTTTCACTCTGGGGTGCTATTTTATGTTACCGGGGGCGGTGTTTTTGAAAAAGATATTCATTTTGTATTTTAGGAACGGTGGGGGAGGGATCGCCCTATAAAAAAAATAGATTTTTGGATAACTTTCACACCGGGGTGCAATTTTATGTTATCTTGGGTGGTGTTTTTGAAAAGATATTCATTTTGTATTTTAGTGACGGGGGGCCCCCTAAACAATTAGATTTTCCGATTTCTTTCACACGGGGGTGCAAATTTATGTTATCGGGGGTGGTGTTTTTGAGAAAATATTCATTTTGTATTTTAGGAACGGGGGGGGGGGGCCCTAAAAAAATTAGATTTTCCGATTTCTTTCAAACGGGAGTGCTATTTTATGTTACCGGGGGTGGTGTTTTTGAAAAAATATTCATTATGTATTTTAATGGCGGGGGGGTCGCCCTAAACTAAATTAGATTTTCTGATTTCTTTCATACGGGGGTGCAATTTTATGTTATCGGGGGTGGTGTTTTTGAGAAAATATTCATTTTGTATTTTAGGAACGGTGGGGGAGGGAATGCCCTATAAAAAAAAATAGATTTTTGGATTCCTTTCACACCGGGGTGCAATTTTATGTTACCGGGGGTGGTGTTTTTGAGAAAATATTCATTTTGTATTTAAGGAACGGTGGGGGAGGGATCGCCCTATAAAAAATAATAGATTTTTGGATTCCTTTCACACCGGGGTGCAATTTTATGTTATCGGGGGTGGTGTTTTTGAAAAAATATTCATTATGTATTTTAATGGCAGGGGGGGGGGACGCCCAAAAAAAATTAGATTTTCCGATTTCTTTTACACCGGGGTGCAATTTTATGTTATCGGGGGTAGTGTTTTTGAAAATGATATTCATTTTGTATTTTAGTGACGGGGGGGCCCCCTAAAAAATTAGATTATCCGATTTCGTTCACTCCGGGGTGCAATTTTATGTTATCGGGGGTGGTGTTTTTGAAAAAGATATTCATTTTGTATTTTAGGAACGGTGAGGGAGGGATCGCCCTATAAAAAAAATAGATTTTTGGATTCCTTTCACACCGGGGTGCAATTTTATGTTATCGTGTGTGGTGTTTTTGAAAAAATATTCATTATGTATTTTAATGGCGGGGGGGGGGGCGCCCTAAACAAAATTAGATTTTCTGATTTCCTTCATACGGCGGTGCAATATTATGTTATCGGGGGAGGTGTTTTTGAAAAAATATTCATTTTTTATTTTAGTGACGGGGGGGGGGCCCTAAAAAAATTAGATTTTCCGATTTCTTTCACACGGGAGTGCTATTTTATGTTACCGGGGGCGGTGTTTTTGAAAAAATATTCATTATGTATTTTAATTGCGGGGGGGGGCGCCCTAAACAAAATTAGATTTTCTGATTTCTTTCATACGGGGGTGCAATTTTATGTTATCGGGGGTGGTGTTTTTGAGAAAATATTCATTTTGTATTTTAGGAACCGTGGGGGAGGGATCGCCCAATAAAAAAAAATAGATTTTTGGATTGCTTTCACACCGTTGTGCAATTTTATGTTACCGAGGGTGGTGTTTTTGAAGAAATATTCATTATGTATTTTAATCGCGGGGGGGAGGGTGCTCTAAAAAAAATTAGATTTTCCGATTTCTTTCACACGGGTGTGATACTTTATGTTACCGGGGGCGGTGTTTTTAAAAAAGACATTCATTTTATATTTTAGGAACGGTGGGGCCCCCTAAAAAATTAGATTTTCAGATTTCTTTTACACCGGGGTGCAATTTTATGTTATCGGGGGTGGTGTTTTTGAAAAAATATTCATTATGTATTTTAATGGCGGGGGGGGGACGCCCAAAAAAAATTAGATTTTCCGATTTCTTTTACACCGGGGTGCAATTTTATGTTATCGGGGGTAGTGTTTTAAAAAAAGATATTCATTTTGTATTTTAGTGACGAGGGGGCCCCTAAAAAATTAGATTTTCCGATTTCTTTCACACCGGGGTGCAATTTTATGTTATCGTGGGTGGTGTTTTTGAAAAAATATTCATTATGTATTTTAATGGCGGTGGGGGGGGGGCGCCCTAAACAAAATTAGATTTTCTGATTTCTTTTATACGGCGGCGCAAATTTATGTTATCGGGAGAGGTGCTTTTGAAAAAATATTCATTTTTTATTTTAGTGACGGGGGGGGGCCCTAAAAAAATTATATTTTCCGATTTCTTTCACACGGGAGTGCTATTTTATGTTACCGGGGGTGGTGTTTTTGAAAAAATATTCATTATGTATTTTAATGGCGTGGGGGGGGCGCCCTAAAAAAAATTAGATTTTCTGATTTCTTTCATACCGGGGTGCATTTTTATGTTATCGGGGGTGGTGTTTTTGAGAAAATATTCTTTTTGTATTTTAGGAACGGTGGGGGAGGGATCGCCCAATAAAAAAAAATAGATTTTTGGATTGCTTTCACACCGGGGTGCAATTTTATGTTACCGAGGGTGGTGTTTTTGAAGAAATATTCATTATGTATTTTAATCGCGGGGGGGGGGTGCTCTAAATAAAATTAGATTTTCCGATTTCTTTCACACGGGTGTGCTATTTTATGTTACCGGGGGCGGTGTTTTTAAAAAAGACATTCATTTTGTATTTTAGGAACGGAGGGGCCCCCTAATAAATTAGATTTTCAGATTTCTTTCACACCGGGGTGCAATTTTATGTTATCGGGGGTGGTGTTTCTGAGAAAATATATTCATTTTGTATTTCAGGAACGGTGGGGGAGGGATCGCCCAATAAAAAAAAATAGATTTTTGGATTGCTTTCACACCGGGGTGCAATTTTATGTTATCGGGGGTAGTGTTTTTGAAAAAGATATTCATTTTGTATTTTAGTGACGGAGGGGCCCCCTAAAAAATTAGATTTTCAGATTTCTTTTACACCGGGGTGCAATTTTATGTTATCGGGGGTGGTGTTTCTGAGAAAATATATTCATTTTGTATTTCAGGAACGGTGGGGGAGGGATCGCCCAATAAAAAAAAATAGATTTTTGGATTGCTTTCACACCGGGGTGCAATTTTATGTTATTTTGGGTGGTGTTTTTGAAAAAATATTCATTTTGTATTTTAGTGACGGGGGGGGAGGGATCGCCCAATAAAAAAAATAGATTTTTGGATTGCTTTCACACCGGGGTGCAATTTTATGTTATCGGGGGTAGTGTTTTTGAAAAAGATATTCATTTTGTATTTTAGTGACGGGGGGGGGGGCCCCTAAAAAATTAGATTTTCCGATTTATTTCACTCCGGGGTGCAATTTTATGTCATCGGAGGTGGTGATTTTGAAAAAGATATTCATTTTGTATTTTAGGAACGGTGGGGGAGGGATCGCCCTATAAAAAAAATAGATTTTTGGATTCCTTTCACACCGGGGTGCAATTTTATGTTATTTTGGGTGGTGTTTTTGAAAAAATATACATTATATATTTTAATGGCGGGGGGGGGGGCGCCCTAAACAAAATTAGATTTTCTGATTTCTTTCATACGGCGGTGCAAATTTATGTTATCAGGGGTGGTGTTTTTGAAGAAATATTCATTTTGTATTTTAAAGATGGGGGTGGGACACCCAAAAAAAATTAGATTTTTCGATTTCTTTCACACTGGGGTGCTATTTTATGTTACCGGGGGCGGTGTTTTTGAAAAAGATATTCATTTTGTATTTTAGGAACGGTGGGGGAGGGATCGCCCTATAAAAAAAATAGATTTTTGGATAACTTTCACACCGGGGTGCAATTTTATGTTATCTTGGGTGGTGTTTTTGAAAAGATATTCATTTTGTATTTTAGTGACGGGGGGCCCCCTAAAAAATTAGATTTTCCGATTTCTTTCACACGGGGGTGCAAATTTATGTTATCGGGGGTGGTGTTTTTGAGAAAATATTCATTTTGTATTTTAGGAACGGGGGGGGGGGCCCTAAAAAAATTAGATTTTCCGATTTCTTTCAAACGGGAGTGCTATTTTATGTTACCGGGGGTGGTGTTTTTGAAAAAATATTCATTATGTATTTTAATGGGGGGGGGGGTCGCCCTAAACTAAATTAGATTTTCTGATTTCTTTCATACGGGGGTGCAATTTTATGTTATCGGGGGTGGTGTTTTTGAGAAAATATTCATTTTGTATTTTAGGAACGGTGGGGGAGGGAATGCCCTATAAAAAAAAATAGATTTTTGGATTCCTTTCACACCGGGGTGCAATTTTATGTTATCGGGGGTGGTGTTTTTGAGAAAATATTCATTTTGTATTTTAGGAACGGTGGGGGAGGGATCGCCCTATAAAAAAAAATAGATTTTTGGATTCCTTTCACACCGGGGTGCAATTTTATGTTATCGGGGGTGGTGTTTTTGAAAAAATATTCATTATGTATTTTAATGGCAGGGGGGGGGGGACGCCCAAAAAAAATTAGATTTTCCGATTTCTTTTACACCGGGGTGCAATTTTATGTTATCGGGGGTAGTGTTTTTGAAAATGATATTCATCTTGTATTTTAGTGACGGGGGGGCCCCCTAAAAAATTAGATTATCCGATTTCGTTCACTCCGGGGTGCAATTTTATGTTATCGGGGGTGGTGTTTTTGAAAAAGATATTCATTTTGTATTTTAGGAACGGTGAGGGAGGGATCGCCCTATAAAAAAAATAGATTTTTGGATTCCTTTCACACCGGGGTGCAATTTTATGTTATCGTGTGTGGTGTTTTTGAAAAAATATTCATTATGTATTTTAATGGCGGGGGGGGGGGCGCCCTAAACAAAATTAGATTTTCTGATTTCTTTCATACGGCGGTGCAATATTATGTTATCGGGGGAGGTGTTTTTGAAAAAATATTCATTTTTTATTTTAGTGACGGGGGGGGGGGCCCTAAAAAAATTAGATTTTCCGATTTCTTTCACACGGGAGTGCTATTTTATGTTACCGGGGGCGGTGTTTTTGAAAAAATATTCATTATGTATTTTAATGGCAGGGGGGGGGCGCCCTAAACAAAATTAGATTTTCTGATTTCTTTCATACGGGGGTGCAATTTTATGTTATCGGGGGTGGTGTTTTTGAGAAAATATTCATTTTGTATTTTAGGAACCGTGGGGGAGGGATCGCCCAATAAAAAAAAATAGATTTTTGGATTGCTTTCACACCGTTGTGCAATTTTATGTTACCGAGGGTGGTGTTTTTGAAGAAATATTCATTATGTATTTTAATCGCGGGGGGGGAGGGTGCTCTAAAAAAAATTAGATTTTCCGATTTCTTTCACACGGGTGTGATACTTTATGTTACCGGGGGCGGTGTTTTTAAAAAAGACATTCATTTTATATTTTAGGAACGGTGGGGCCCCCTAAAAAATTAGATTTTCAGATTTCTTTTACACCGGGGTGCAATTTTATGTTATCGGGGGTGGTGTTTTTGAAAAAATATTCATTATGTATTTTAATGGCGGGGGGGGGACGCCCAAAAAAAATTAGATTTTCCGATTTCTTTTACACCGGGGTGCAATTTTATGTTATCGGGGGTAGTGTTTTAAAAAAAGATATTCATTTTGTATTTTAGTGACGAGGGGGCCCCTAAAAAATTAGATTTTCCGATTTCTTTCACACCGGGGTGCAATTTTATGTTATCGTGGGTGGTGTTTTTGAAAAAATATTCATTATGTATTTTAATGGCGGTGGGGGGGGGGGCGCCCTAAACAAAATTAGATTTTCTGATTTCTTTTATACGGCGGCGCAAATTTATGTTATCGGGAGAGGTGCTTTTGAAAAAATATTCATTTTTTATTTTAGTGACGGGGGGGGCCCTAAAAAAATTATATTTTCCGATTTCTTTCACACGGGAGTGCTATTTTATGTTACCGGGGGTGGTGTTTTTGAAAAAATATTCATTATGTATTTTAATGGCGTGGGGGGGGCGCCCTAAACAAAATTAGATTTTCTGATTTCTTTCATACGGGGGTGCATTTTTATGTTATCGGGGGTGGTGTTTTTGAGAAAATATTCTTTTTGTATTTTAGGAACGGTGGGGGAGGGATCGCCCAATAAAAAAAAATAGATTTTTGGATTGCTTTCACACGGGGGTGCAATTTTATGTTACCGAGGGTGGTGTTTTTGAAGAAATATTCATTATGTATTTTAATCGCGGGGGGGGGGTGCTCTAAATAAAATTAGATTTTCCGATTTCTTTCACACGGGTGTGCTATTTTATGTTACCGGGGGCGGTGTTTTTAAAAAAGACATTCATTTTGTATTTTAGGAACGGAGGGGCCCCCTAATAAATTAGATTTTCAGATTTCTTTCACACCGGGGTGCAATTTTATGTTATCGGGGGTGGTGTTTCTGAGAAAATATATTCATTTTGTATTTCAGGAACGGTGGGGGAGGGATCGCCCAATAAAAAAAAATAGATTTTTGGATTGCTTTCACACCGGGGTGCAATTTTATGTTATCGGGGGTAGTGTTTTTGAAAAAGATATTCATTTTGTATTTTAGTGACGGAGGGGCCCCCTAAAAAATTAGATTTTCAGATTTCTTTCACACCGGGGTGCAATTTTATGTTATCGGGGGTGGTGTTTTTGAGAAAATATATTCATTTTGTATTTCAGGAACGGTGGGGGAGGGATCGCCCAATAAAAAAAAATAGATTTTTGGATTGCTTTCACACCGGGGTGCAATTTTATGTTATCGGGGGTAGTGTTTTTGAAAAAGATATTCATTTTGTATTTTAGTGACGATGGGGCCCCCTAAAAAATAAGATTTTCCGATTTCTTTCACTCCGGGGAGCAATTTTATGTTATCGGGGGTAGTGTTTTAAAAAAAGATATTCATTTTGTATTTTAGTGACGGGGGGGCCCCTAAAAAATTAGATTTTCCGATTTCTTTCACTCCGGCGTGCAATTCTATGTTAACGGGGGTGGTGTTTTTGAAAAAGATATTCATTTTGTATTTTAGGAACTGTGGGGGAGGGATCGCCCTATAAAAAAAATATATTTTTGGATTCCTTTCACACCGGGGTGCAATTTTATGTTATCGTGGGTGGTGTTTTTGAAAAAATATTCATTATGTATTTTAATGGCGGTGGGGGGGGGCGCCCTAATCAAAATTAGATTTTCTGATTTCTTTTATACGGCGGCGCAATTTTATGTTATCGGGGGAGGTGTTTTTGAAAAAATATTCATTTTTTATTTTAGTGACGGGGGGGGGCCCTAAAAAAATTAGATTTTCTGATTTCTTTCACACGGGAGTGCTATTTTATGTTACCGGGGGCGGTGTTTTTGAAAAAATGTTCATTATGTATTTTAATGGCGTGGGGGGGGGCGCCCTAAACAAAATTAGATTTTCTGATTTCTTTCATACGGGGGTGCATTTTTATGTTATCGGGGGTGGTGTTTTTGAGAAAATATTCATTTTGTATTTTAGGAACGGTGGGGGAGGGATCGGCCAATAAAAAAAAATAGATTTTTGGATTGCTTTCACACCGGGGTGCAATTTTATGTTACCGATGGTGGTGTTTTTGAAGAAATATTCATTATGTATTTTAATCGCGGCGGGGGGGGGTGCTCTAAAAAAAATTAGATTTTCCGATTTCTTTCACACGGGTGTGCTATTTTATGTTACCGGGGGCGGTGTTTTTAAAAAAGACATTCATTTTGTATTTTAGGAACGGGGGGGCCCCCTAAAAAATTAGATTTTCCGATTTCTTTCACACCGGGGTGCAATTTTATGTTATTGGGGGTGGTGTTTCTGAGAAAATATATTCATTTTGTATTTCAGGAACGGTGGGGGAGGGATCGCCCAATAAAAAAAAATAGATTTTTGGATTGCTTTCACACCGGGGTGCAATTTTATGTTATCGGGGGTAGTGTTTTTGAAAAAGATATTCATTTTGTATTTTAGTGACGGAGGGGCCCCCTAAAAAATTAGATTTTCCGATTTCTTTCACACCGGGGTGCAATTTTATGTTATCGGGGGTAGTGTTTTAAAAAAAGATATTCATTTTGTATTTTAGTGACGAGGGGGCCCCTAAAAAATTAGATTTTCCGATTTCTTTCACACCGGGGTACAATTTTATGTTATCGTGGGTGGTGTTTTTGAAAAAATATTCATTATGTATTTTAATGGCGGGGGGGGGGGGGGCGCCCTAAACAAAATTAGATTTTCTGATTTCTTTTATACGGCGGCGCAAATTTATGTTATCGGGAGAGGTGCTTTTGAAAAAATATTCATTTTTTATTTTAGTGACGGGGGGGGGCCCTAAAAAAATTATATTTTCCGATTTCTTTCACACGGGAGTGCTATTTTATGTTACCGGGGGCGGTGTTTTTGAAAAAATATTCATTATGTATTTTAATGGCGTGGGGGGGGCGCCCTAAACAAAATTAGATTTTCTGATTTCTTTCATACGGGGGTGCATTTTTATGTTATCGGGGGTGGTGTTTTTGAGAAAATATTCTTTTTGTATTTTAGGAACGGTGGGGGAGGGATCGCCCAATAAAAAAAAATAGATTTTTGGATTGCTTTCACACCGGGGTGCAATTTTATGTTACCGAGGGTGGTGTTTTTGAAGAAATATTCATTATGTATTTTAATCGCGGGGGGGGGTGCTCTAAATAAAATTAGATTTTCCGATTTCTTTCACACGGGTGTGCTATTTTATGTTACCGGGGGCGGTGTTTTTAAAAAAGACATTCATTTTGTATTTTAGGAACGGAGGGGCCCCCTAATAAATTAGATTTTCAGATTTCTTTCACACCGGGGTGCAATTTTATGTTATCGGGGGTGGTGTTTCTGAGAAAATATATTCATTTTGTATTTCAGGAACGGTGGGGGAGGGATCGCCTAATAAAAAAAAATAGATTTTTGGATTGCTTTCACACCGGGGTGCAATTTTATGTTATCGGGGGTAGTGTTTTTGAAAAAGATATTCATTTTGTATTTTAGTGACGGAGGGGCCCCCTAAAAAATTAGATTTTCAGATTTCTTTCACACCGGGGTGCAATTTTATGTTATCGGGGGTGGTGTTTCTGAGAAAATATATTCATTTTGTATTTCAGGAACGGTGGGGGAGGGATCGCCCAATAAAAAAAAATAGATTTTTGGATTGCTTTCACACCGGGGTGCAATTTTATGTTATCGGGGGTAGTGTTTTTGAAAAAGATATTCATTTTGTATTTTAGTGACGATGGGGCCCCCTAAAAAATAAGATTTTCCGATTTCTTTCACTCCGGGGAGCAATTTTATGTTATCGGGGGTAGTGTTTTAAAAAAAGATATTCATTTTGTATTTTAGTGACGGGGGGGGCCCCTAAAAAATTAGATTTTCCGATTTCTTTCACTCCGGCGTGCAATTCTATGTTAACGGGGGTGGTGTTTTTGAAAAAGATATTCATTTTGTATTTTAGGAACTGTGGGGGAGGGATCGCCCTATAAAAAAAATATATTTTTGGATTCCTTTCACACCGGGGTGCAATTTTATGTTATCGTGGGTGGTGTTTTTGAAAAAATATTCATTATGTATTTTAATGGCGGTGGGGGGGGGGGCGCCCTAATCAAAATTAGATTTTCTGATTTCTTTTATACGGCGGCGCAATTTTATGTTATCGGGGGAGGTGTTTTTGAAAAAATATTCATTTTTTATTTTAGTGACGGGGGGGGGCCCTAAAAAAATTAGATTTTCTGATTTCTTTCACACGGGAGTGCTATTTTATGTTATCGGGGGTGGTGTTTCTGAGAAAATATATTCATTTTGTATTTCAGGAACGGTGGGGGAGGGATCGCCCAATAAAAAAAAATAGATTTTTGGATTGCTTTCACACCGGGGTGCAATTTTATGTTATCGGGGGTAGTGTTTTTGAAAAAGATATTCATTTTGTATTTTAGTGACGGAGGGGCCCCCTAAAAAATTAGATTTTCCGATTTCTTTCACTCCAGGGAGCAATTTTATGTTATCGGGGGTGGTGTTTTTGAAAAAGATATTCATTTTGTATTTTAGGAACGGTGGGGAAGGGATCGCCGTATAAAAAAAATAGATTTTTGGATTCCTTTCACACCGGGGTGCAATTTTATGTTATCGTGGGTGGTGTTTTTGAACAAATATTCATTATGTATTTTAATGGCGGGGGGGGCGCCCTAAACAAAATTAGATTTTCTGATTTCTTTCATACGGCGGTGCAAATTTATGTTATCGGGGGCGGTGTTTTTAAAAAAGACATTCATTTTGTATTTTAGAGATGGGGGGGGGACGCCCAAAAAAAATTAGATTTTTCGATTTGTTTCACACTGGGGTGCTTTTTTATGTTACCGGGGGCGGTGTTTTTGAAAAAGATATTCATTTTGTATTTTAGGATCGGTGGGGGAGGGATCGCCCTATAAAAAAAATAGATTTTTGGATAACTTTCACACCGGGGTGCAATTTTATGTTATCTTGGGTGGTGTTTTTGAAAAAATATTCATTTTGTATTTTAGGAACGGTGGGGGAGGGATCGCCCTATAAGAAATAATAGATTTTAGGATTCCTTTCACACCGGGGTGCAATTTTATGTTACCGGGGGCGGTGTTTTTGAAAAAATATTCATTATGTATTTTAATGGCGTGGGGGGGGGGCGCCCCAAACAAAATTAGATTTTCTGATTTCTTTCATACGGGGGTGCATTTTTATGTTATCGGGGGTGGTGTTTTTGAGAAAATATTCATTTTGTATTTTAGGAACGGTGGGGGAGGGATTGCCCAATAAAAAAAAATAGATTTTTGGATTGCTTTCACACCGGGGTGCAATTTTATGTTACCGAGGGTGGTGTTTTTGAAGAAATATTCATTATGTATTTTAATCGCGGGGGGGGGGGTGCTCTAAAAAAAATTAGATTTTCCGATTTCTTTCACACGGGTGTGCTATTTTATGTGTCCGGGGGCGGTGTTTTTAAAAAAGACATTCATTTTGTATTTTAGGAACGGGGGGGGCCCCCTAAAAAATTAGATTTTCAGATTTCTTTCACACCGGGGTGCAATTTTATGTTATTGGGGGTGGTGTTTCTGAGAAAATATATTCATTTTGTATTTCAGGAACGGTGGGGGAGGGATCGCCCAATAAAAAAAAATAGATTTTTGGATTGCTTTCACACCGGGGTGCAATTTTATGTTATCGGGGGTAGTGTTTTTGAAAAAGATATTCATTTTGTATTTTAGTGACGGAGGGGCCCCCTAAAAAATTAGATTTTCCGATTTCTTTCACTCCAGGGAGCAATTTTATGTTATCGGGGGTGGTGTTTTTGAAAAAGATATTCATTTTGTATTTTAGGAACGGTGGGGAAGGGATCGCCGTATAAAAAAAATAGATTTTTGGATTCCTTTCACACCGGGGTGCAATTTTATGTTATCGTGGGTGGTGTTTTTGAAAAAATATACATTATGTATTTTAATGGCGGGGGGGGCGCCCTAAACAAAATTAGATTTTCTGATTTCTTTCATACGGCGGTGCAAATTTATGTTATCGGGTGCGGTGTTTTTAAAAAAGACATTCATTTTGTATTTTAGAGATTGGGGGGGGGGACGCCCAAAAAAAATTAGATTTTTCGATTTGTTTCACACTGGGGTGCTTTTTTATGTTAATGGGGGCGGTGTTTTTGAAAAAGATATTCATTTTGTATTTTAGGATCGGTGGGGGAGGGATCGCCCTATAAAAAAAATAGATTTTTGGATAACTTTCACACCGGGGTGCAATTTTATGTTATCTTGGGTGGTGTTTTTGAAAAAATATTCATTTTGTATTTTAGGAACGGTGGGGGAGGGATCGCCCTATAAGAAATAATAGATTTTAGGATTCCTTTCACACCGGGGTGCAATTTTATGTTATCGGGGGAGGTGTTTTTGAAAAAATATTCATTTTTTATTTTAATGACGGGGGGGGCCCTAAAAAAATTAGATTTTCCGATTTCTTTTAAACGGGAGTGCTATTTTATGTTACCGGGGGCAGTGTTTTTGAGAAAATATTCATTTTGTATTTTAGGAACGGTGGGGGAGGGAATGCCCTATAAAAAAAAATAAACTTTTGGATTCCTTTCACACCGGGGTGCAATTTTATGTTATCAGTAGTGGTGTTTTTGAGAAAATATTCATTATGTATTTTAATGGCGGGGGGGTGACGCCCAAAAAAAATTAGATTTTCCGATTTCTTTTACACCGGGGTGCAATTTTATGTTATCGGGGGTAGTGTTTTAAAAAAAGATATTCATTTTGTATTTTAGTGACGGGGGGGCCCCTAAAAAATTAGATTTTCCGATTTCATTCACTCCGGGGTGCAATTCTATGTTAACGGGGGTGGTGTTTTTGAAAAAGATATTCATTTTGTATTTTAGGAACGGTGGGGGAGGGATCGCCCTATAAAAAAAATAGATTTTTGGATTCCTTTCACACCGGGGTGCAATTTTATGTTATCGTGGGTGGTGTTTTTGAAAAAATATTCATTATGTATTTTAATGGCGGTGGGGGGGGGGGGCGCCCTAAACAAAATTAGATTTTCTGATTTCTTTTATACGGCGGCGCAATTTTATGTTATCGGGGGAGGTGTTTTTGAAAAAATATTCATTTTTTATTTTAGTGACGGGGGGGGGGCCCTAAAAAAATTAGATTTTCCGATTTCTTTCACACGGGAGTGCTATTTTATGTTACCGGGGGCGGTGTTTTTGAAAAAATATTCATTATGTATTTTAATGGCGTGGGGGGGGCGCTCTAAACAAAATTAGATTTTCTGATTTCTTTCATACGGGGGTGCATTTTTATGTTATCGGGGGTGGTGTTTTTGAGAAAATATACTTTTTGTATTTTAGGAACGGTGGGGGAGGGATCGCCCAATAAAAAAAAATAGATTTTTGGATTGCTTTCTGTTATATCGTTATCAATATTTAATATCATCGATCTTAAAAAAAAAAAAAAAAACATATGTCCTAATTTAGTTTTATTAGTTTGTGTATGACACAAAAATATATAGAATGGTTATTACTGTTTAATTACTGCTTTCAAATATATTAAGTGGCGACGAGGATAAAAATGAGTAGGAATAAAAAGAGACAATCCGACCAAAAAAAAAGAAATCTCTAGTTCTGACCGAGAAGAAACGAGCGGTTGGTGCAATATTGCCTTTGAGAAGTTCCGTGAAGACGTAGAGACATGGGAATCGTTCGTGGGTCGGCTGGAGAACTATTTCGAGATGCTGGGCATCAGCGAGGAGCAAGATAGAAAGCGATCTCAATTCTTAATTCACACGATGGGTATCAACACATACCAGCAGCTATCCGATAACCTTCTTCCCGAAAAGCCGAGCTCTAAGAGTTACCGGGAGCTGATTGAGGCGGTCGAGGCCTTACTGAACCCGAGGCCGAGCATAATCGCCGAGCAGCACGCGTTTACCGCGAGGAAGCAGCGAGAGGGTGAGTCCATTAGGCAATACTTTAGTGAATTAAAAAAAATAGCTAAATATTGTAAGTTCACTTGTGAACGATGTAAAGCTTCCACACAAGATGCACACATTAGGCAGCAATTTATAGCTGGTCTTAGAAACAAAGCCATTTTGACCGAATTATTAAAAAGGCAAGAAAACATCGATCTGTCTGAATGTGTGAATCTTGCAGAAACGATAGAAAAGTCCAACGAGGAGGCAGACCTATTACAGGGTAAGGAAAAATTATATAACATTGTTAGTAAGGGAAAAAAATCTCAGGAAGTTTCTGGAGGAAGCTGTTACAGGTGTAGCTCTGGGCGTCACTTAGCAGCTGACTGTCCATTCAAGACGGCGAAATGTTTCTCATGTAAGCGAGTGGGTCACATAGCCAAGGTTTGTAGGAGGCGTAAAGGAGCGGAGAGCAGACAGATCGGTGACGGCGAAGGAGATAGTGAGGGCTCTGAATGTGAGGTAGGAACGGTTTCCATAGGTCAATTGAAATCGGAATCGATTCCGGAGGTATCTCCAAAGCCAAAACGGATTATAATTAAATGCCTTATCGACGGAAAGCCAGTTTCTTTCGAATATGACACGGGATCGACGGTCTCCACGATATCAGAGGATGATTTTCGCAAAATCCAGAGTAAATCAAAAATAAAAAATACAAAATTAGTTCTATCGACTTACACGGGGGAAATTATAAAACCCAGAGGATTCGCTTCGGTCACAATTAAGTATGGTGAGCAGACGGCGCGAGGGAATATATATATACTTCCGGGGAAGGTTCAACCAATATTCGGACGGGAATGGATGACTTTGATTAATGTAGATCATATCGGAACCGCAATGATAATGAAAAGCATTATTAATGAAAGGGAAAAAGAACAGATATTAAATAAACTCAAAAGGGATTTTTCTATTGTATGTGGCGAGGATTTAGGCGGAATTCCGGGTTTTAGAGGGCATATTCAGCTTAAGGAAGGAACACAGCCAGTTTTTAAACCTCCAAGAGTTCTGCCATATGCCTTGAGGGAAAAGGTGGAAAAGGAAATAGACCGACTGGAAATGGAGGGGGTGATTACAAAAACGAACTATTGTGAATGGGGAACGCCAGTAGTACCGATTGTAAAGGCTGATGGCACTATTCGTTTATGTGCCGACTACAAAATAACGGTGAACCGCTTTGTGGAAAATTGCACTTTTCCAATACCCAGGGCTGAAGATATATTTGCTGGCATAGGAAGAGGGAAACTTTTCACAACATTAGATATAAGACAAGCCTATCTGAACGTTATCATGGATGAAGAAAGTTCAAGAATTCAGGCAATCTCAACCACGAAAGGAGTTTATCTGGTAAATAGGCTGATGTTTGGAGTAAAGGTAGCACCGGCTATATGGCAAAAGAGAATGTCATGGATCTTGAGGGGTATTAACGGTGTCTGGGTATTTTACGATGACATCATAATCGAGGGAAAGGATATGGAAGAGCATCTGGAAAGAGTAAAAGCCGTGCTTGAACGACTGGCCGAAAATAACCTGAGGATAAATTGGAAAAAGTGTAAATTTTTTGAAAAAGAAGTAGACTATCTTGGACATCGAATCTCAGGAGATGGAATTTCAAAATGCCCAGATAAAGTAGCAGCCGTTAGGGAAGCACCGCGACCGAAAAATGTGACGGAGCTACGTAGTTGGCTTGGATTGGTAAATTATTATGGAAAATTTATTGAGAATATGGCCACAAAACTTGCCCCTCTCTACCAACTGTTGAAAAAGAATTCAAGATTCCATTGGTCAAAAGATGCGGAGGAAGCTTTCATCAGTATCAAGGAGGACTTGATCAGTAAGGAAACATTAATTATGTATGATGAAAATTTACCACTTGTCTTAGCAACAGATGCCGGTCCAGAGGGTCTGGGTGCTGTGCTTTCCCACCGACTTCCGGATGGAACGGAACGTCCGATTTGTTTTGCTTCAAGACGGCTGAGCAGTGCAGAGCAGAAGTACAGTCAAATTGATAAGGAAGCAACGGCTATTTATTGGGCCCTACACAAATTTTTTACTTATTGCTATGGTAGGAAATTCTTATTGATTACGGACCATAAGCCGTTGGTATCTATTTTTAATCCAACCAAGACCCTACCAACCCTCAGCGCGCACAGACTTCTAAGGTACGCTATGTTCATCCAAGGTTTCGATTATGACATTGAATACAAACCCACTAGTCAGCATGGTAATGCAGATGCGCTCTCAAGGCTTCCACTGAAGGGATCAACTAGGGAGGAATACCAAGATGAGAGTACATTATTTCACATGAATGTGATTTCTCGCCTACCTGTGACGTTTGCAGAAATCAGGAAAGAAAGTGAGTTGGATGAGAGTTTGCAGAAGGTGCTGAAGGAACTAGTAGAAGGAAAACCCGTGAGCGATTCTAATTTCAAGCACTGCGCTAAGGAACTTACGACTGATCAGGGGTGTCTCTTTAGAGGTTCAAGGGTCATCGTACCAGAGAGGCTCAGGAAGAGGGTATTGACAGAGCTTCACACGGCGCATATTGGGATGTCTAGGATGAAATCCTTGGCGAGGAGCTACGTATGGTGGCCAAGACTAGACGTGGAAATAGAAGAAATGGTGCGGGACTGCAGGGCTTGTGCAGCACACCAGACAGCACCGCCTAAGGCTGAGTCTCATCCATGGGAAGATCCTATTCAACCTTTTGACAGGGTCCACATAGATCATGCTGGACCGTTCCGAAACCAGACATTTCTCATCATCGTCGATGCTTTTTCCAAGTGGTTGGAGGTATTTCCCGTAAGGAAGGTAAATACTCAAACCACTATCGACTGCTTAGAAGAAACCTTTGCTCGATTTGGACTCCCATCAACATTGGTGAGTGACAATGGGACCAGCTTTACCTCCAGTGAATTCAAGAACTTTGTGCAAAGTAATGGAATTGTGCATCGGACAATTGCACCATACCATCCATCATCGAATGGTCAGGCAGAAAGGTATGTGCAAACCCTTAAAAGGTCACTGAAGAAAATGATGGAGGAACCGGGTAAACTGCACGAAAAACTGAATGAGTTCCTTGCAGCTTTCAGAAGGACACCGCATACCATAACCCACAAATCACCGGCAGAGCTCTTATTCGGAAGAAAATTGAAAACTAAATTAGATTTAACAAAACCTAAAGAAGTAAGAGAAGAAATTGATAGGGGGGAGGGGAAGACAGAAATGAAGAAGCAGAGAAATTTCGAAGTAGGCGATATAGTGATGGCGCGGATTTACAACAACCGGCTGAAGGATTGGATTCGAGGTGTGGTGAAGAGGAAGATCGGAGGACTGATGTACATCGTTGAGACGGAGGAAGGAATCACCATCCGGCGACATGTGGATCAGATGAGGAGAGGACCATCAAAATAAGGGTGGAAGAGTTGTTATATCGTTATCAATATTTAATATCATCGATCTTAAAAAAAAAAAAAAAAACATATGTCCTAATTTAGTTTTATTAGTTTGTGTATGACACAAAAATATATAGAATGGTTATTACTGTTTAATTACTGCTTTCAAATATATTACTTTCACACCGGGGTGCAATTTTATGTTACCGAGGGTGGTGTTTTTGAAGAAATATTCATTATGTATTTTAATCGCGGGGGGGGGGGGGTGCTCTAAATAAAATTAGATTTTCCGATTTCTTTCACACGGGTGTGCTATTTTATGTTACCGGGGGCGGTGTTTTTAAAAAAGACATTCATTTTGTATTTTAGGAACGGAGGGGCCCCCTAATAAATTAGATTTTCAGATTTCTTTCACACCGGGGTGCAATTTTATGTTATCGGGGGTGGTGTTTCTGAGAAAATATATTCATTTTGTATTTCAGGAACGGGGGGGGAGGGATCGCCCAATAAAAAAAAATAGATTTTTGGATTGCTTTCACACCGGGGTGCAATTTTATGTTATCGGGGGTAGTGTTTTTGAAAAAGATATTCATTTTGTATTTTAGTGACGGAGGGGCCCCCTAAAAAATTAGATTTTCCGATTTCTTTCACTCCAGGGAGCAATTTTATGTTATCGGGGGTGGTGTTTTTGAAAAAGATATTCATTTTGTATTTTAGGAACAGTGGGGAAGGGATCGCCGTATAAAAAAAATAGATTTTTGGATTCCTTTCACACCGGGGTGCAATTTTATGTTATCGTGGGTGGTGTTTTTGAAAAAATATTCATTATGTATTTTAATGGCGGGGGGGAGGCGCCCTAAACAAAATTAGATTTTCTGATTTCTTTCATACGGCGGTGCAAATTTATGTTACCGGGGGCGGTGTTTTTAAAAAAGACATTCATTTTGTATTTTAGAGATGGGGGGGGGGACGCCCAAAAAAATTAGATTTTTCGATTTGTTTCACACTGGGGTGCTTTTTTATGTTACCGGGGGCGGTGTTTTTGAAAAAGATATTCATTTTGTATTTTAGGATCGGTGGGGGAGGGATCGCCCTATAAAAAAAATAGATTTTTGGATAACTTTCACACCGGGGTGAAATTTTATGTTATCTTGGGTGGTGTTTTTGAAAAAATATTCATTTTGTATTTTAGGAACGGTGGGGGAGGGATCGCCCTATAAGAAATAATAGATTTTAGGATTCCTTTCACACCGGGGTGCAATTTTATGTTATCGGGGGAGGTGTTTTTGAAAAAATATTCATTTTTTATTTTAGTGACGGGGGGGGGCCCTAAAAAAATTAGATTTTCCGATTTCTTTTAAACGGGAGTGCTATTTTATGTTACCGGGGGCGGTGTTTTTGAAAAAATATTCATTATGTATTTTAATGGCGGGGGGGGGTGCCCTAAACAACATTAGATTTTCTGATTTCCTTCATACGGGGGTGCAATTTTATGTTATCGGGGGTGGTGTTTTTGAGAAAATATTCATTTTGTATTTTAGGAACGGTGGGGGAGGGAATGCCCTATAAAAAAAAATAAATTTTTGGATTCCTTTCACACCGGGGTGCAATTTTATGTTATCAGTAGTGGTGTTTTTGAGAAAATATTCATTTTGTATTTTAGGAACGGTGGGGGAGGGATCGCCCTATAAAAAAAATAGATTTTGGATTCCTTTCACACCGGGGTGCAATTTTATGTTATCGTGGGTGGTGTTTTTGAAAAGATATTCATTTTGTATTTTAGTGACGGGGGGCCCCCTAAACAATTAGATTTTCTGATTTCTTTCACACAGGGGTGCAAATTTATGTTATCGGGGGTGGTGTTTTTGAGAAAATATTCATTTTGTATTTTAGGAACGGGGGGGGGGCCCTAAAAAAATTAGATTTTCCGATTTCTTTCAAACGGGAGTGCTATTTTATGTTACCGGGGGTGGTGTTTTTGAAAAAATATTCATTATGTATTTTAATGGCGGGGGGGGTCGCCCTAAACTAAATTAGATTTTCTGATTTCTTTCATACGGGGGTGCAATTTTATGTTATCGGGGGTGGTGTTTTTGAGAAAATATTCATTTTGTATTTTAGGAACGGTGGGGGAGGGAATGCCCTATAAAAAAAAATAGATTTTTGGATTCCTTTCACACCGGGGTGCAATTTTAAGTTACCGGGGGTGGTGTTTTTGAGAAAATATTCATTTTGTATTTTAGTGACGGGGGGCCCCCTAAACAATTAGATTTTCCGATTTCTTTCACACGGGGGTGCAAATTTATGTTATCGGGGGTGGTGTTTTTGAGAAAATATTCATTTTGTATTAAGGAACGGGGGGGGCCCTAAAAAAATTAGATTTTCCGATTTCTTTCAAACGGGAGTGCTATTTTATGTTACCGGGGGTGGTGTTTTTGAAAAAATATTCATTATGTATTTTAATGGCGGGGGGGTCGCCCTAAACTAAATTAGATTTTCTGATTTCTTTCATACGGGGGTGCAATTTTATGTTATCGGGGGTGGTGTTTTTGAGAAAATATTCATTTTGTATTTTAGGAACGGTGGGGGAGGGAATGCTCTATAAAAAAAAATAGATTTTTGGATTCCTTTCACACCGGGGTGCAATTTTAAGTTACCGGGGGTGGTGTTTTTGAGAAAATATTCATTTTGTATTTAAGGAACGGTGGGGGAGGGATCGCCCTATAAAAAATAATAGATTTTTGGATTCCTTTTACACCGGGGTGCAATTTTATGTTATCGGGGGTGGTGTTTTTGAAAAAATATTCATTATGTATTTTAATGGCGGGGTGGGGACTCCCAAAAAAAATTAGATTTTCCAATTTCTTTTACACCGGGGTGCAATTTTATGTTATCGGGGGTAGTGTTTTTGAAAATGATATTCATCTTGTATTTTAGTGACGGGGGGGCCCCTAAAAAATTAGATTTTTCGATTTCTTTCACACGGGAGTGCTATTTTATGTTACCGGGGGCGGTGTTTTTGAAAAAATATTCATTATGTATTTTAATTGCGGGGGGGGCGCCCTAAACAAAATTAGATTTTCCGATTTCTTTCACTCCAGGGAGCAATTTTATGTTATCGGGGGTGGTGTTTTTGAAAAAGATATTCATTTTGTATTTTAGGAACGGTGGGGAAGGGATCGCCGTATAAAAAAAATAGATTTTTGGATTCCTTTCACACCGGGGTGCAATTTTATGTTATCGTGGGTGGTGTTTTTGAAAAAATATTCATTATGTATTTTAATGGCGGGGGGGGGGCGCCCTAAACAAAATTAAATTTTCTGATTTCTTTCATACGGCGGTGCAAATTTATGTTATCGGGGGCGGTGTTTTTAAAAAAGACATTCATTTTGTATTTTAGAGATGGGGGGGGGGGGGCGCCCAAAAAAAATTAGATTTTTCGATTTGTTTCACACTGGGGTGCTTTTTTATGTTACCGGGGGCGGTGTATTTGAAAAAGATATTCATTTTGTATTTTAGGATCGGTGGGGGAGGGATCGCCCTATAAAAAAAAAAGATTTTTGGATAACTTTCACACCGGGGTGCAATTTTATGTTATCTTGGGTGGTGTTTTTGAAAAAATATTCATTTTGTATTTTAGGAACGGTGGGGGAGGGATCGCCCTATAAGAAATAATAGATTTTAGGATTCCTTTCACACCGGGGTGCAATTTTATGTTATCGGGGGAGGTGTTTTTGAAAAAATATTCATTTTTTATTTTAGTGACGGGGGGGGGCCCTAAAAAAATTAGATTTTCCGATTTCTTTTAAACGGGAGTGCTATTTTATGTTACCGGGGGCGGTGTTTTTGAAAAAATATTCATTATATATTTTAATGGCGGGGGGGGTGCCCTAAACAACATTAGATTTTCTGATTTCCTTCATACGGGGGTGCAATTTTATGTTATCGGGGGTGGTGTTTTTGAGAAAATATTCATTTTGTATTTTAGGAACGGTGGGGGAGGGAATGCCCTATAAAAAAAATAAATTTTTGGATTCCTTTCACACCGGGGTGCAATTTTATGTTATCAGTAGTGGTGTTTTTGAGAAAATATTCATTTTGTATTTTAGGAACGGTGGGGGAGGGATCGCCCTATAAAAAAAATAGATTTTGGATTCTTTTCACACCGGGGTGCAATTTTATGTTATCGTGGGTGGTGTTTTTGAAAAGATATTCATTTTGTATTTTAGTGACGGGGGGCCCCCTAAACAATTAGATTTTCCGATTTCTTTCACACGGGGGTGCAAATTTATGTTATCGGGGGTGGTGTTTTTGAGAAAATATTCATTTTGTATTTTAGGAACGGGGGGGGGCCCTAAAAAAATTAGATTTTCCGATTTCTTTCAAACGGGAGTGCTATTTTATGTTACCGGGGGTGGTGTTTTTGAAAAAATATTCATTATGTATTTTAATGGCGGGGGGGTCGCCCTAAACTAAATTAGATTTTCTGATTTCTTTCATACGGGGGTGCAATTTTATGTTATCGGGGGTGGTGTTTTTGAGAAAATATTCATTTTGTATTTTAGGAACGGTGGGGGAGGGAATGCCCTATAAAAAAAAATAGATTTTTGGATTCCTTTCACACCGGGGTGCAATTTTAAGTTACCGGGGGTGGTGTTTTTGAGAAAATATTCATTTTGTATTTTAGCGACGGGGGGCCCCCTAAACAATTAGATTTTCCGATTTCTTTCACACGGGGGTGCAAATTTATGTTATCGGGGGTGGTGTTTTTGAGAAAATATTCATTTTGTATTTTAGGAACGGGGGGGGCCCTAAAAAAATTAGATTTTCCGATTTCTTTCAAACGGGAGTGCTATTTTATGTTACCGGGGGTGGTGTTTTTGAAAAAATATTCATTATGTATTTTAATGGCGGGGGGGTCGCCCTAAACTAAATTAGATTTTCTGATTTCTTTCATACGGGGGTGCAATTTTATGTTATCGGGGGTGGTGTTTTTGAGAAAATATTCATTTTGTATTTAAGGAACGGTGGGGGAGGGATCGCCCTATAAAAAATAATAGATTTTTGGATTCCTTTTACACCGGGGTGCAATTTTATGTTATCGGGGGTGGTGTTTTTGAAAAAATATTCATTATGTATTTTAATGGCGGTGGGGGGACGCCCAAAAAAAATTAGATTTTCCGATTTCTTTTACACCGGGGTGCAATTTTATGTTATCGGGGGTAGTGTTTTTGAAAATGATATTCATCTTGTATTTTAGTGACGGGGGGGCCCCTAAAAAATTAGATTTTTCGATTTCTTTCACACGGGAGTGCTATTTTATGTTACCGGGGGCGGTGTTTTTGAAAAAATATTCATTATGTATTTTAATTGCGGGGGGGGCGCCCTAAACAAAATTAGATTTTCCGATTTCTTTCACTCCAGGGAGCAATTTTATGTTATCGGGGGTGGTGTTTATGAAAAAGATATTCATTTTGTATTTTAGGAACGGTGGGGAAGGGATCGCCGTATAAAAAAAATAGATTTTTGGATTCCTTTCACACCGGGGTGCAATTTTATGTTATCGTGGGTGGTGTTTTTGAAAAAATATTCATTATGTATTTTAATGGCGGGGGGGGGCGCCCTAAACAAAATTAAATTTTCTGATTTCTTTCATACGGCGGTGCAAATTTATGTTATCGGGGGCGGTGTTTTTAAAAAAGACATTCATTTTGTATTTTAGAGATGGGGGGGGGGGGACGCCCAAAAAAAATTAGATTTTTCGATTTGTTTCACACTGGGGTGCTTTTTTATGTTACCGGGGGCGGTGTATTTGAAAAAGATATTCATTTTGTATTTTAGGATCGGTGGGGGAGGGATCGCCCTATAAAAAAAATAGATTTTTGGATAACTTTCACACCGGGGTGCAATTTTATGTTATCTTGGGTGGTGTTTTTGAAAAAATATTCATTTTGTATTTTAGGAACGGTGGGGGAGGGATCGCCCTATAAGAAATAATAGATTTTAGGATTCCTTTCACACCGGGGTGCAATTTTATGTTATCGGGGGAGGTGTTTTTGAAAAAATATTCATTTTTTATTTTAGTGACGGGGGGGGGCCCTAAAAAAATTAGATTTTCCGATTTCTTTTAAACGGGAGTGCTATTTTATGTTACCGGGGGCGGTGTTTTTGAAAAAATATTCATTATATATTTTAATGGCGGGGGGGGTGCCCTAAACAACATTAGATTTTCTGATTTCCTTCATACGGGGGTGCAATTTTATGTTATCGGGGGTGGTGGTTTTGAGAAAATATTCATTTTGTATTTTAGGAACGGTGGGGGAGGGAATGCCCTATAAAAAAAATAAATTTTTGGATTCCTTTCACACCGGGGTGCAATTTTATGTTATCAGTAGTGGTGTTTTTGAGAAAATATTCATTTTGTATTTTAGGAACGGTGGGGGAGGGATCGCCCTATAAAAAAAATAGATTTTGGATTCCTTTCACACCGGGGTGCAATTTTATGTTATCGTGGGTGGTGTTTTTGAAAAGATATTCATTTTGTATTTTAGTGACGGGGGGCCCCCTAAACAATTAGATTTTCCGATTTCTTTCACACGGGGGTGCAAATTTATGTTATCGGGGGTGGTGTTTTTGAGAAAATATTCATTTTGTATTTTAGGAACGGGGGGGGCCCTAAAAAAATTAGATTTTCCGATTTCTTTCAAACGGGAGTGCTATTTTATGTTACCGGGGGTGGTGTTTTTGAAAAAATATTCATTATGTATTTTAATGGCGGGGGGGTCGCCCTAAACTAAATTAGATTTTCTGATTTCTTTCATACGGGGGTGCAATTTTATGTTATCGGGGGTGGTGTTTTTGAGAAAATATTCATTTTGTATTTTAGGAACGGTGGGGGAGGGAATGCCCTATAAAAAAAAATAGATTTTTGGATTCCTTTCACACCGGGGTGCAATTTTAAGTTACCGGGGGTGGTGTTTTTGAGAAAATATTCATTTTGTATTTTAGTGACGGGGGGCCCCCTAAACAATTAGATTTTCCGATTTCTTTCACACGGGGGTGCAAATTTATGTTATCGGGGGTGGTGTTTTTGAGAAAATATTCATTTCGTATTTTAGGAACGGGGGGGGCCCTAAAAAAATTAGATTTTCCGATTTCTTTCAAACGGGAGTGCTATTTTATGTTACCGGGGGTGGTGTTTTTGAAAAAATATTCATTATGTATTTTAATGGCGGGGGGGGTCGCCCTAAACTAAATTAGATTTTCTGATTTCTTTCATACGGGGGTGCAATTTTATGTTATCGGGGGTGGTGTTTTTGAGAAAATATTCATTTTGTATTTTAGGAACGGTGGGGGAGGGAATGCTCTATAAAAAAAAATAGATTTTTGGATTCCTTTCACACCGGGGTGCAATTTTAAGTTACCGGGGGTGGTGTTTTTGAGAAAATATTCATTTTGTATTTAAGGAACGGTGGGGGAGGGATCGCCCTATAAAAAATAATAGATTTTTGGATTCCTTTCACACCGGGGTGCAATTTTATGTTATCGGGGGTGGTGTTTTTGAAAAAATATTTATTATGTATTTTAATGGCGGGGGGGGGGGGACGCCCAAAAAAAATTAGATTTTCCGATTTCTTTTACACCGGGGTGCAATTTTATGTTATCGGGGGTAGTGTTTTTGAAAATGATATTCATCTTGTATTTTAGTGACGGGGGGGCCCCCTAAAAAATTAGATTTTCCGATTTCTTTCACTCCGGGGTGCAATTTTATGTTATCGGGGGTGGTGTTCTTGAAAAAGATATTCATTTTGTATTTTAGGAACGGTGAGGGAGGGATCGCCCTATAAAAAAAATAGATTTTTGGATTCCTTTCACATCGGGATGCAATTTTATGTTATCGTGTGTGGTGTTTTTGAAAAAATATTCATTATGTATTTTAATCGCGGGG